>JAHLJT010009436.1:241577632-241860126 GCA_031308135.1 Acheta domesticus
AATTCATTAGTATTGAATATTACAAAGATTAACACACGTCTGTGGTTGATTTAGATAAGAATATGCCAAGAAAAAAGACATACAATTATTTTCTTATATTATGTTCTAATAATGACAGTTTGTGTAATCATTTTGGAAATATAATATAAGAAAATAATTTTATACATGTTTTGGTTGACTTATTCTTTTATACTGAATGTTCCTTTTCAAAAATTCCCGAAAACATTTTCCTTTCTACTTGCGTCAGAATGAAAGACACGCATTACTGACACCTTAAAACATAACTAGTGATGCTAAAGAGTGTCAAGAGTTTCTCATATTAGTTAGTTTTCTTTCCTCTTGTGTCTTTGCTAGCTTTTCTGTTTGATCATTCCCCCTTCCCAGCTACCTCAGACTAAACGTCCTAGGACTCTAGCAGTCCTTATCGCCCCTCCGGGGACCTTCGCGGTAAAAAGCACCTTGGCGACCTTCACTAGCCCGCAGGCCTTTCTTCCGCACTAAACCTTCATTTTCCCTCAGTATCTCTTGGCTCCACCTCGGTGCTTGGACCACAGTTCTGGGTGGACGGGTGTAGTTCAACAATTACACGCATAGCAAACACAGTTGCCTGTCAGGTAAGATACAGAATAATGAAAGAATGTGAGTATCAGTGTTCCATAATAAAGAGGAGTCTCGGATTTACCCCCCACACACACACAAACACATGGCACAAAAACTCAACTTAAAACTGCGTGCTTTACACGAGTTTTGTGCACATAACCTTATTGTCTACGTTCCTGACCTCTCAAGAAGACGTATCACTAGACATTGTAAACCTGTTACTGTTATGCAACAATATTATTTAGATAAAGTAATAATCTAATTAAAATTGATATTTTAATGCATAAGCGGCCGTCATTGTGCTTTATAGCTTCAAATCCGTGTAATTTAATATCTTTAAAACCATCGTTTTCAAGATACACGGCAAACAAAATTAATTTGGCATGCAAATTCTTCAAGAATGAATGAATCAATCAATCCTTCAACATTGAACAACTTTCTCAAAATTACAAACAACAATTTACAACATAATAATTACAGCATGGTTTTACTTTGATTTACTTTACAATGGTTTACTTACTTTCATTAAATTTGTATAGAGGAGGAAATAGTGTTTCATTAAAAAACACGTACATTATTTTCACATTTTCTCAATTCTTCGGTGCCTTAACAGTAGAATGGAAATATACCTTTGAGAAAATCATTGAAGTGTAATAGCTGGTTCTACGTTCTACATACAAATTTTCTTGTACGTTTTGAGCCAAGATGTGAAACTGTTGTTTGGCCGTTTCTGAAAATACGTAATTTTGAGCTCATATTCATAAAAAACTAGAGATTTTGAGAAACTCCATAATATATCTTTTAAAGCACTTGTAGTAAGAAATGCAACAATCTTAAAACAAGCGGGAATTGTTAAGTTTTAATGACGTGAGAGATATATGAAAAAGATAACATTTGGTAATATTTAAAGCTATTGATCACACATAACAAGTATTTAAATATCAACGAAGGTTTTTAACAAATTACCACACAAGGCGATCTGTTGTTCCAATGACTTCTGACTGTCTTTGGATTTTAAATTATATTTCTTTGTCCAGTTTTTTTAAGAGAGTCTTTCTATATTTTGATAATCAAAAGGTTTTAACGAAACAGATAACTTTTTGATCACCAAAATATAGTAAGGCTGTCTTAAAAAAACTGGACAAAGAAATATAATTGATCTGTCGTTGTTTACTTTCACACTAATCCCCACTAATCCCCAAGGTAGAATGGGATCAGACGAAGACGTCACGCTACCCCCAATCACTGTCATCCGCCATGCGCGCTGCGCCGCAGTGCCGCCGTACTTGGCCGCTTCACCGACAGAGCGCAGTGCTATCGGCGTCGAGCCCGGCGCAGGGTCGCATCGCCAGGAGCAAAGGCGGGGCCGCTTTCGCGCTCTCAAGCTCCGGCAGCTCGTCCCACCTCCTTTTATCCACCCACCCATTCACCCTCGCTTCGCCCGAGGCGACGGACTCGACTCACGACTGAGAACGAATCTTGGAGGAGATGATGACGGCGACCCCGAGCAGAAGCTCCTCTGGAAGAGAGACCCCCCGCGCAGCTCCACACACGGGAAAGGGTTGCGCTGTTTGTTGTCAGACCGTGCGGATGTGTACCTTCCAGAACGAATAAAAAAAACAGAGAAAAAACAACCTATGAAGTGAAGGGAAAAACCAACATCAAATTTGTGGGAAGGCGAAATCCGATAAAAATAGTGCTCGCCAAGTCGTACGTTCCGCTCCATGTTTGGAAAGCGGAGGCAATCACGAAATCATCAATCGATGCTCGCGCCGAAAGTTCACACAGCGCCCGCAGCAGCTACTAGGTTAGTTTTTTTCCCCCGCTTGTTTGCAAAGAAGTTCTTGAAAGCTCCCTTCATATATCTCAGGGAAACATGCGCGGGGGGAGATATAACTACAGCGGCCCCTCGCTCGGCGCCGAGGCGGTGCCTCCGCAACAATTTACTTGAGATTACGGCCGCTCTAAAAACGCGTCACGTATTTGCGCGGGCTCGGCGACGTGTGGATGCAATTTCACGCCGCCATCGAGAAAGTTTGAGACACATGAAGGGAATGGAATTGGTGGGCGGCGTGGCGCGTTGTGGCGTGGCGTGGCGTGGCGTAGTGTGGCGTGGCGAAAAAGGCCGTTGCGCGAGGCTTCGCAGGAACTAGAGGTCGATGAAGGACCGAGGGCGAAGGAGCCATTGGATGTGGAAGGTCGAAGGGGGTTAAAGAGGGGTTCTGTTAGGGTGAACGCTCGACGATCATCTGTGTTAAGGTAAGAGTGATAAATGGATGCAAAATGAGAATGAGACACAATATAGAATAGATATTGAACGCGTGATAGGTGTTGGATGAAGCAAGGTTGGAGAAGTGAATGAAGATGGAGTAAAAGTGAATGCATAGTTGAGAATTTGTGAACTATGAGAGTATCGAGTTTCGATAAACGAAGTCTTGAAGAGACTCGCATGTTCAAATGGTGAAGGTCGAGAGAGGAGGACAAAATGGGAAGAGGGGGTAGCGGAATTACCAATAAAAAATATTAATGATAGTAATGAGAAGTACAGAAGAGGTGGGTAAATGCAAAAAGCAATGTAGTTGAACAGAACTCTACAAAACCAGGCAAGGAAATATCACGAAAGATACAGTCAAAAAATAAAAAGACATTGAAGGTAATGGAAGAGACATTTAAGGAACCGACAAGAAACATGCAATGATGTAGGTTCGAAATTAATTTCTAGAATACCTTATCGAAATCTACTCAAACGTGCCTTATATTAATGAGTAAGGAAAATAACATAACATTCTATTATTGCGAAGTATTCGTAAGACGAGAAAGTAAAAATATACTGAGATGTAGTCGACAAACAACGATTCAAAGGTGACCCATCGCTCAGTAACTAATAACATAGGCTACCAAGGAATCGACCACTTCAACCAATAATGAAATACAAATTACAACACTTTTAATTCATGACTCCATAACTGAATTCTCGTTCATGATATTCTATTTCAAAATTATTATTAATTTATATTTGTCAAAAGCACAGTATGAAACATCTCCGTGAACGCAATCAATGAATACAATAGGACTTAATCATGTCTCCTCCGTATGCATCTCCTCTGCTGCGATAGTACGAGACACAGAAACGATACATTTTGCAGGGGGCGGTAGATGACAGCGGGGTGAACTGACGGGACTATCGGGGGCAGCAGGAGGGAAAGTTCGCTTCGCAAATGCATTAAAAAATCGTGTCGGAACCTCGTAACTCCTATCTCGTCCCCAGACACGTCTGTTTGGATGGCGAAGTCGCAGGGCGTCGGAGAGAAGGAGGGCCTGGAAGGGGGAGGAGGGGGAGGTGGGGGAAGGGGCGCTGGGGCTGCGGGCGCGAGGGACTTGGGGACTCGATACGGTGCCGGCTCCTGGCTTTATATATATGTTAATATCCCGAAGTCTGGCGGCGTGCAGGTGTATCGCTGTCCGCCGAGGGAGCGGACGGCGGGGAGAGAAGCGAGAGGGACGGCACCCGAAGAGGACGGATAACGCAAAGAGGAGGCCCGTTGCGGCCAGTGGATGGTTGCAAAACACGCACGATGCCGCGTGACTTGGGCAGTGTGTGGGCGGCCGGGGGCAGCGCGGAGAAGCCTCGGGTCAGTGAGGGGGTCGGTGCGCGCTGGTCCGACGTATACCGAAAGGCGCACGTAACGAAGTGAAACATATAACTGAACGAAAGATGAAGTAAAGAAAAATTAGACTAGTTAATGAATCTATATAAATAGTCATGAAAGGTAGCATCATATTCTTGAAGTAAATGGAAAGCACAACTGACATTCGGGGCCTTCTCAACTACAAAATAAACGCAGAGAATTGATAGAGATTCCGAAGAAAAATAAAGAAAAATATTACGCAAACGTCTCGAAATGTATTCTCAACAAACCACAAGTACTTTCTTTTTGCGCTAAAAATTTGCTTCCTTAACACCCAAACGAGGTACGGGAGGCGTTTTCGGGCTGTGTTCTGCCCACTGCCGTGTGGAGCAGCGCAGGGCCAGGGCCGAGTCATACTGAGCGTGACGCAAGGCGAGCGGCGCCGCGAGCCATCTAAAGCTAGCAGCGCCCAGAAACCAATCTCAACCAAACTATATCCAAAATTTTAGGCTAATTTTAGGCTAATTAAATGCTCTATTCCCGAATTTTAGGCTCCTCTGGATTTCCGAAAATCGTGGGCGCTGCTAGCTTTAGTCTAAAGCTAGCAGCGCCCACCCAGAATCTATCTCAAAATCAATTGTAAAATCTGAAACCCATCCCAAAATTTAAGAATAATTTTAGGCTCTTGGAAAAAAATTATCCCCGCCTTCAAATTCCAAAATTCAGGGCTGTACAAAGCGAAACAATTAACATTGGTTCTTATGGGCGAATAAACATCAAAATCAAAAAACCTTAGGAAAAATCTGAAACCCCTCCCAAAAGTTAAGAATAATTTTAGGCTCTTGGAAAAAAATTATCCCCGCCTTCAAATTCCAAAACTCAGGGCTGTACAAAGCGAAACAATTAACATTGGTTCTTACGGGTGAAATAACACCAAAATCAAAAAACCTTAGGAAAAATCTGAAACCCCTCCCAAAAGTTAAGAATAATTTTAGGCTCTTGGAAAAAAATCATCCCCGCCTTCAAATTCCAAAATTCAGGGCTGTACAAAGCGAAACAATTAACATTGGTTCTTACGGGTGAAATAACACCAAAATCAAAAAACCTTAGGAAAATCTGAAACCCCTCCCAAAAATTAAGAATAATTTTAGGCTCTTGGAAAAAAAATCATCCCCGCCTTCAAATTCCAAAATTCAGGGCTGAACAAAGCGAAACAATTAACATTGGTTCTTACGGGTGAAATAACACCAAATCAAAAAACCTTAGGAAAAATCTGAAACCCCTCCCAAAAGTTAAGAATAATTTTAGGCTCTTGGAAAAAAATCATCCCCGCCTTCAAATTCCAAAAATCAGGGCTGTACAAAGCGGAACAATTAACATTGGTTCTTACGGGTGAAATAACACCAAAATCAAAAAACCTTAGGAAAAATCTGAAACCCCTCCCAAAAGTTAAGAATAATTTAGGCTCTTGGAAAAAAATTATCCCCGCCTTCAAATTCCAAAACTCAGGGCTGTACAAAGGGAAACAATTAACATTGGTTCTTACGGGTGAAATAACACCAAAATCAAAAAACCTTAGGAAAAATCTGAAACCCCTCCCAAAAGTTAAGAATAATTTTAGGCTCTTGGAAAAAAATCATCCCCGCCTTCAAATTCCAAAATTCAGGGCTGTACAAAGCGAAACAATTAACATTGGTTCTTATGGGCGAATAAACATCAAAATCAAAAAACCTTAGGAAAAATCTGAAACCCTCCCAAAAGTTAAGAATAATTTTAGGCTCTTGGAAAAAAATCATCCCCGCCTTCAAATTCCAAAATTCAGGGCTGAACAAAGCGAAACAATTAACATTGGTTCTTACGGGTGAAATAACACCAAAATCAAAAAACCTTAGGAAAAATCTGAAACCCCTCCCAAAAGTTAAGAATAATTTTAGGCTCTTGGAAAAAAAATCATCCCCGCCTTCAAATTCCAAAAATCAGGGCTGTACAAAGCGGAACAATTAACATTGGTTCTTACGGGTGAAATAACACCAAAATCAAAAAACCTTAGGAAAAATCTGAAACCCCTCCCAAAAGTTAAGAATAATTTTAGGCTCTTGGAAAAAAATTATCCCCGCCTTCAAATTCCAAAACTCAGGGCTGTACAAAGCGAAACAATTAACATTGGTTCTTACGGGCGAATAAACACCAAAATCAAAAAAACCTTATGAAAAATTCGAAACCCCTTCCAAAAGTTAAGAATAATTTTAGGTTCTTTGAAAAAAATCATCCCCGTATTCAAATTCCAAAAATCAGGGCTGTACAAAGGGAAACAATTAACATTGGTTCTTACTGGTGAATAGGGTATGTTGTATTCCTAACGGGAATTTTCCATTTTTTGGATAGGGAAGAGAGAAGGCCAAAATTATTTGTGGGTTTTAATAGAATTCTCTATAATGTGTGGAATATGAAGTTCAATTTTCAGAAGCTAAGTCGTTGTAGTTCAGGTGTTATAAGAACTCAAATATTGAATATCGAAAAAAAGTGGGTGTGTTTCGATTAATATTCTATTTTTTTTCAGTCAGAACGGTGCTAGCCCAAAATTATTTGAGATTGGCATATTGATATGTAATGTATGAGCAATTGCTAATAAATTCCCCATTTGAATTAGTAAAGTAGTTCAGAGATTATTTTGTGAGAAATGAAAAATTAATCGAAAGGTATGTTGTAGTTTTCACGAGAATTTCCCATTTTTTGGAAAAGAAAGAGAGAAGCCCAAAATTATTTGTGGGTATAATACTATTTCCTATATTGTGTGGAATATGACGTTCAATTTTCGGAAACTAAGTCGTTGTAGTTCAGGTGTTATAAGAACTCAAATATTGAATATCGAAAAAAGTGGGTGTGTTTTGATTAATGTTCTATTTTTTTCAGTCAGAACGGTGCTAGCCCAAAATTATTTGAGGTTAGCATATTAATAGGTAATAAATGGGCAATTGCTAAGAAATTTCTCATTTGAATTAGTAAAGTACTTCAGAGATTGTTTTGTGAGGAATGAAAAATTAATCGAAAGGTATGTTGTAGTTCTCACGAGAAGATTCCATTTTTTTGGAAATGAAAGAGAGAAGCCCAAAATTATTTGTGAGTATAACCATATTTCTTATTATGTGTTGTACGTCACGCGCCTTTCCAAGGAGCCAAATCCTTGTAGTTCAGGTTTTATAACAACGGAAATATTAAATGTTGGAAAAGAATTAGGAAAGTTTTTAGTAATATTAATTTTTTCCAATAAGAACGGCTCTAGCCCAAAATTATTTGAAATTGTGATATTAATAGGTAATGTATGAGCAATCGTTAATAAATTTCTCATTTAAATTAGTAAAGTATTTCAGCAATTTTTTGTGAGGAATGAAAAATTAGTAAAAAGGTATATTCTAGTTCTCACGAGAATTTTTTCCATTTTTTTGGAAAAGAAAGAGAGAAGCCAAAATCATTTGTTAGTATATCTGTATTCCGTATCATGTGTTTGTATATGGCCTTCAATTTCCAGGAGCCAAAATCGTTGTAATTCAGGTGTTATAAGAACGCAAATATTGAATATCGAAAAAAATTGGGTGTGTTTTGATGAATATTCCAAATTTTTCCAATAAGAACGGTGCTAGCCCAAAATTATTTGAGATTGGCATCTTGATAGGTAATGCATGAACAATTGTGAATCAGTTCCTCATTTGAATTATTAAAGTATTTCAGAAATAATTTTGTGAGGAATGAAAAATTAGTTAAAAGTTATACTGTATTTCTCACGAGAATTTTCCACTTTTTGGAAAAGAAAGAGAAGCCCAAAATTATTTGTTGGTATAATCGTATTCCTTAATATGTATTGTTGGTGACACGCGAATGCCATGAGCCATATCCTAGTACTTCCGGTTTTATAAGAACGGAAATGTCGAATATCGAAAAAAAAATATGGACTGGTTTTGTCTATTATCCCTTTTTTAATACGAACTAATATAGCCCAAAATTATTTGAGATTTGAATATTATTAGCTAATTTATGAGCAATTGTTAATAAATTCTTCATTTGAATTGGTACAGAATTTTGGGGTTTACTTTTTCAGAAGTGGAAACGTGGTGAAATGTATATTGTAGTTCTCACGCGAATTTTTCTTTTCTTGGAGAAGAAACCGCGAAGTTCAAAATGATTCATGAGTATAGCCGTATTCTCTATCATGTGTTGTATATGGCACTTTATTGCCAGGAACAAAATCCTTGTAGTTCAGGTTTTATAAGATCGCAAATATTGGATAGCAAAACCAAAAGTTATTCTATTGATTATTATTCCTTTATTTTTCAATAAGAACGTTTCTAGCCCGAAATTATTTGAGATGACCAAATTGAGAAGCAATGTATGTGCAAATGTAAATAAATTCTCTTTTTGAATTAGTAAAGTATTTTGGAGTTTATTTTGTGAGGAATGAGAAATTGGTCAAGAAGTATATTGTAGTTTTCACGAGAATTTTCCATTTTTTGGTAAACAAAGAGAGGAGCAAAAAATACTACATTTCTGTAAATCTTGTAATTTCCTAAATGACATATAATCCTTTTAAATATGATTCAAAACTGTTAAATTTGTCTGTATAATTTTTCTGTTTATTTATTGTTTGTTGTTTCTGTTTCTGTTTATTGTTTCTGTTTATTATTTCCTGTTTATTTATCATTGTCATTGTGAGAGTATTGTGTCATTGTGTTATTATCATTTGTCATTGTGTATCATCAATTATCATTGTTTTTATAACTAAAGAAAATATTATGTATTGTACAAATTGGTAGTCGCTAATAACCATAGCAGTTGATGCGACTTAAAATAAACAAATTAAAAAAAAAAAGAGAGGAGCCTAAAATTTTTTCTGAGTACAGCCGTATTCCTTATCATGTATTTGAAAATGACATTATCAAACGCGAAATACCTGTAGTTAAGGTAACACAAATATTGAATATCGGAAAAAACGTTGGGACTGTTTTGATTAATATTCCTTTCATTTTCAATAAGAACGAATCTAGTCCAAAATTATTTGAAGTTGACATATTGATGGCCAATGTATGAGCAATTCTAAATAAATTCCTCTTCTGAATTAGTACAGTATTTTGGAGTTTATTTAGTGATAAACCAAAATATGATCAAAATTTATATAATAGTTTTTACACTAATTTTCCAATCTTTTTAAAACAAAGTGAGTAGTCCAAAATTATTAGAGAGTACAGCCGTATTCCCTATTATGTGGTGTATATGATATTAAATTGCCCGGAACGAAATCCTTGTAGTTTAGGTTTTATAACAACACAAATATTGAATTTTGCAGGAAAATAGGGTGTTTTGATTAATATTCAATTCTTTTCAAAAAGAATGCATCTACCCCAAAATGATATGCGTGTCGCGCTTTTTTGCCATAATGTGCATGTTATTTGTAGAACATTGAATTGATTGAAGCGAAATACCTGTAGTTTAGTTTTGAAAAAAAACCAACAAATATTTGAGATCGGTAAGTATTTCGGACAGTTTTTTTTTACTTTGCTTTTCTTTTTCATGAAAAACATGGCAATGCCCAAATTATTTCAAGATCGCATCTTATTTGTTCGTATGTGTTCAATTGTTAGTAAATTCCATATTTACATTTGTTAGTTAAGTTTGTTTTCTTCTTTTTTTTTTGACGAATGAAAGATTGAGAAAAAATGTAGTTTGCCTTTTATACTAGGCATTATTCTTTTCCCATTTTTGGATTTCTCTATTACTGATTGTGATTTTAGAATTGTAGATGTATAGTTAAATAACTATTTTATCTTTTAATTCGTCGCTGCTTTTTGGAGAGAATTTTTCTTGTATGAAATATTTAATAAGTCCATATTGGATATTTACATAGGAATGAATTAAAGTAATTATTTCAAGGCTTGATATTGATCCTGTCCGAATAAATGGTAAAACTCTCAACAAATACATTTTTTTTCTTTTTTAATGTTGGAAATACACGTGTACGGTATAATTCTCCCAGAATATATGTGAAGTTTCTCCGGATTTCCTAGTTTTGAGATAGTTGATAAGTTGCTAAGTTGATTTCGGGGTGTTTTTTGATGACACTAAAGAACCCAAAATTATGGCCCAAGATTGTTTGAGTTGAGTTGCTATTGGGATGGTTTTAAATATTTGTTATCGTACGTAGGGGTGAGTTTCGAAATTTTGAAAACGAACAAAATTTTCGCACGTTTACGACCACACAAATATTTTCGAATTTTCAGTACGGGTGGGTGTTTAATTAACAACCCACAATTTTTAACCTTAATTTCGGAGATTGTAGGGTACCAAAATAATGTTTCTGGTGTCACTGAAGAGCCCAAAAATATCCCGAACTTATGGTGGGAGAAATTTTGAAATTTGAGAATTAGGAGTGGTTTTGATTTTTTGTTTTCGTATTTAGAGATGTGTTTCGAAATTTGAAAAGTGGCCCCCAGAAGCCCAAAATTCACTTGTTTTGACCGTGCAAAAAAATTTGAATTTTAAGTAAGTGGGGGTGCTAGCTTTACCGGCCAAAATTTGAAATCGTAATTTCAAGGTGTTGGGAGGTAGCCCAAAATTTTTAGAAGGGGGCTGAAATTAGCCCAAAATTATGGCGCAAGCATTTTTGAGTTTTGAGAAAGTGGGGGTGCTAGCTTTACCGACGTAGTGGCGCCTGCTATTACAAGCACACCGTTCAAACCTGGTCCCTGCCGAATACCGCCGTGTGTGTAAATAAATAAAACTGTGCCCGGCGGGGGCCGCCTCGGCCGCGGGCATTGTCTGGCGTAGGCGAATCCGCACCTAAAAACTCCCGCGCCACCACCCGGAGCCCCTCGATGCCCCTACACCCTGTCAAAGAAGATGGTGCAGTGATGGAGCAGATAAAATGTAAATAGTGTAAATAGTAATCAGTGCACAACAAGGACGTGACAGTGACACCTGTGCTTAGTGTCAGGTCATTTCAGGATAAGAGAATTTCGAAGATAAAAGCAACAAGGACGCGACAAAGTCGCTTATGAAGTAATTGTAATTAGATGTAGGTTGTTGAAGTAATGATAGTGTAAATAAAACAAAAGAGGTGCGTCAGTTACACAAGAGAGGAAAATCCTCAGACTATTATAAATAACGCAAGAGAGGTCAAAGCAATCTTGAACTCTCCAACCATCCAATATATACATGCTATGTAGTGCAAAACTACCACTATGTATAAAAATTGTTCTGTCGACAATAAACGCTACTTAAATACAGAGTAATATACGTAGTATAGGGAAAGTTATATAATGCTGCGGGGAAAATGGCGAATTTTCGCCAGCAAAAAATTAGTTGTCTGGTCGTGATGACGAAAAACTGGATAAATCCAGTTGCTAAATTAAGAAAAAAAATCCCTTAAGACGTGGTGTAGCCAGAACCCGTTTTTTGTTGGTCCTTGATTCCCAAAAACCAACTGAAAGGAAAACGTCCATCCGTCCGTCCCCGTCCGTCCGTCAACACTGCTAGCACCTAAACCGTACGTACGATTTCTTCCAAAATGGATACTCCCCGCACGATCTGGTTTGAGTGAAAGCTTTGAGATTTGGAAAAACATTCTATAAAATTTTGGGGTACTTTACATAAAGCTCCCCGGACGTTTTTAAACTTTTCTCAAAAACTGCTCCAAATTTTTCTTTAAATTTCTTGTAAGAACAGAGTAAAATGCATATATTGTGGTGACATAGATACGATGTTCACGGTAAACTCTAAATTTTCGAAAATTGCAAAATTTTGAATTTTAATCAACGTCTTCCTCCAACTACAAAATTGCAGATGGAGATTTTTCTTCAAATATATTTTTTTCTTCATAGTGAGTTCTTTCATAGTGAGTTGTGTTTATTCGCACGTAAGAACCAATGTTAATTGTTTCGCTTTGTACAGCCCTGAATTTTGGAATTTGAAGGCGGGGATAATTTTTTTCCAAGAGCCTAAAATTATTCTTAACTTTTGGGAGGGGTTTCAGATTTTTCCTAAGGTTTTTTGATTTTGGTGTTATTTCACCCGTAAGAACCAATGTTAATTGTTTCGCTTTGTACAGCCCTGATTTTTAGAATTTGAAGCCGGGGTTGATTTTTTTCCAAGAGCCTAAAATTATTCTTAACTTTTGGGAGGGGTTTCAGATTTTTCCTAAGGTTTTTTGATTTTGGTGTTATTTCACCCGTAAGAACCAATGTTAATTGTTTCGCTTTGTACAGCCCTGATTTTTAGAATTTGAAGCCGGGGTTGATTTTTTTCCAAGAGCCTAAAATTATTCTTAACTTTTGGGAGGGTTTCAGATTTTTCCTAAGGTTTTTTGATTTTGATGTTTATTCGCCCATAAGAACCAATGTTAATTGTTTCGCTTTGTACAGCCCTGAGTTTTGGAATTTGAAGGCGGGGATGATTTTTTTCCAAGAGCCTAAAATTATTCTTAACTTTTGGGAGGGGTTTCAGATTTTTCCTAAGGTTTTTTGATTTTGGTGTTATTTCACCCGTAAGAACCAATGTTAATTGTTTCCCTTTGTACAGCCCTGAGTTTTGGAATTTGAAGGCGGGGATAATTTTTTTCCAAGAGCCTAAAATTATTCTTAACTTTTGGGAGGGGTTTTCAGATTTTTCCTAAGGTTTTTTGATTTTGGTGTTATTTCACCCGTAAGAACCAATGTTAATTGTTCCGCTTTGTACAGCCCTGATTTTTGGAATTTGAAGGCGGGGATGATTTTTTTCCAAGAGCCTAAAATTATTCTTAACTTTTGGGAGGGGTTTCAGATTTTTCCTAAGGTTTTTTGATTTTGGTGTTATTTCACCCGTAAGAACCAATGTTAATTGTTTCGCTTTGTACAGCCCTGAATTTTGGAATTTGAAGGCGGGGATGATTTTTTTCCAAGAGCCTAAAATTATTCTTAACTTTTGGGAGGGGTTTCAGATTTTTCCTAAGGTTTTTTGATTTTGGTGTTATTTCACCCGTAAGAACCAATGTTAATTGTTTCCCTTTGTACAGCCCTGAGTTTTGGAATTTGAAGGCGGGGATAATTTTTTTCCAAGAGCCTAAAATTATTCTTAACTTTTGGGAGGGGTTTCAGATTTTTCCTAAGGTTTTTTGATTTTGGTGTTATTTCACCCGTAAGAACCAATGTTAATTGTTCCGCTTTGTACAGCCCTGATTTTTGGAATTTGAAGGCGGGGATGATTTTTTTCCAAGAGCCTAAAATTATTCTTAACTTTTGGGAGGGGTTTCAGATTTTTCCTAAGGTTTTTTGATTTTGGTGTTATTTCACCCGTAAGAACCAATGTTAATTGTTTCGCTTTGTTCAGCCCTGAATTTTGGAATTTGAAGGCGGGGATGATTTTTTTCCAAGAGCCTAAAATTATTCTTAACTTTTGGGAGGGGTTTCAGATTTTTCCTAAGGTTTTTTGATTTTGGTGTTATTTCACCCGTAAGAACCAATGTTAATTGTTTCGCTTTGTACAGCCCTGAATTTTGGAATTTGAAGGCGGGGATGATTTTTTTCCAAGAGCCTAAAATTATTCTTAACTTTTGGGAGGGGTTTCAGATTTTTCCTAAGGTTTTTTGATTTTGGTGTTATTTCACCCGTAAGAACCAATGTTAATTGTTTCGCTTTGTACAGCCCTGAGTTTTGGAATTTGAAGGCGGGGATAATTTTTTTCCAAGAGCCTAAAATTATTCTTAACTTTTGGGAGGGGTTTCAGATTTTTCCTAAGGTTTTTTGATTTTGATGTTTATTCGCCCATAAGAACCAATGTTAATTGTTTCGCTTTGTACAGCCCTGAATTTTGGAATTTGAAGGCGGGGATAATTTTTTTCCAAGAGCCTAAAATTATTCTTAAATTTTGGGATGGGTTTCAGATTTTACAATTGATTTTGAGATAGATTCTGGGTGGGCGCTGCTAGCTTTAGACTAAAGCTAGCAGCGCCCACGATTTTCGGAAATCCAGAGGAGCCTAAAATTCGGGAATAGAGCATTTAATTAGCCTAAAATTAGCCTAAAATTTTGGATATAGTTTGGTTGAGATTGGTTTCTGGGCGCTGCTAGCTTTAGATGGCTGGCGCCGCGGGTCGACGCCGCCGCGGCGAGGGGGTAGTATCGCGTGGCGAACTTTTGCCCCACGTCGCGGTGCGGGCGACCGCGCCGACATCAAGAAAAAGTAAGCAACGTGTGGAGGCATCCAACCCCGCCAGCTCTCCCCCTCCGTTCCACCCACGCTACGTCTCTGTCTCGCCTCGGACTCGTCTACACCGGCGTTCCTGTATCCGCCACCAAGTTCTCGCCCGTCCCCGCTCTGGCCCCACCCCGACCCCGTTTCCACTCCACCCCGTCTCCGTCCCGCCTCCTTCCCGCCTCCTTCCCGCCTCCTTCCCGCCTCCTTCCCGCCTCCTTCCCGCCTCCTTCCCGCCTCCTTCCCGCCTCCTTCCCGCCTCCTTCCCGCCTCCTTCCCGCCTCCTTCCCGCCTCCTTCCCGCCTCCGTCCCGCCTCCGTCGCGCCTCCGCCACGCCTCCGCCACGCCTCCGCCACGCCTCCGCCACGCCTCCGCCACGCCTCCGCCACGCCTCCGCCACGCCTCCGCCACGCCTCCGCCACGCCTCCGCACGCCTCCAGTCCTCCTTCCTCTCCGTCCCGCTCAGCCTCCAACCCACCTTCATCCCCATTCCTGCCTACGCCTCCTCCCTCTACCGATCCGCGGCCCCGCCTTCGCCCTCATTCCCCTGTCTTGGCTCTTCTTCCTCCTCGCCCTCACTCCCTCGCCGCATCACCCGCCCGCACAGCCTCCGCCGGTTGAACTCCCGCGCAACTCGATGCGGCGCCGGCGTCCGCGGCACGCCCGCGCCCACCTGAGACGCCCGGATCGCCTTTCCGGCACCGCCCCGAGCCGTGCCGGGCCCTGCCGGCTGGATTTCTAGAGACGGCGCCGCCGGATAACGATCCGCCTCGTGTTCGAGTTAATGGATTTGCAACATTATTCAGCGCAATGGGATAATTAACGTTTGAGTTGTACGTTCTAGGTCGGAGTATTTATCTTCATTTAATTCACCTTCCATTGTGTGGTTTACTCCATAGTCACTCCCACGGCAATGTTTAAAGCAGACATTAGTTACAAAATAGAATGATGCGGTAATTAACTTGACTTGTTACACGTGTAATATAATAATTGAGGTTTACTCAGGATATACAAAGTAAAAAGTATTTCATTTTTTGTAAACCCTTCCCTTTAAGAATTTTGGAAGGAAAATCACGAGACAGAAATGCATGTATTATTGAATTATAGACAAATATTTTTTCCACTTAAAATAACCTTTTACACTGTTAGTTTAGGGTGAATTCGTTAAAAAATTGTTGAATATATTGACGTTATTTAAAGGAAAAATCTATTTGTCAACAAATACCGTACAATAACTTAATTTTCTACAGCTCTTGTTAATCATTATCACATTCCCAAAGACATAATTATTTTCATGCCATTTGTTGGATCAGCGATTATATTTCCTTTATATACCATCATCAATGTTTCTTTTCTTCAGTAGCCAGCAGCAGAAAATAATATTTCTGCCAATGAACTTCTGCCTTTTGCTGCATTCTGCTTATAATCACAATTTTTCATGAACATAATTTCTAATTCTTGCCTAATGTCTAATCATCAGATTGCTGCTCTCCATGAAGCGGTACAGTTTTATCCCATCTCTCGATGAATGAATGGCTCAATAGTTGTTTACCAAAAACGTACCAATAATAAGAAATCAAGAAAACCAGTTGAGTACTCGAAACAAAAGCTTCAATGGCGTCAATAGTGAATTCGAACTAAAAAGACCTCTGAGCGACATTAAAGCGATTCATCGCTTCTAAACAAGATACAATCTACGAACAAAAAGGAATGAGAAGGGGAGTAAGTGGGAGTAACTCTATTCTGCGCTAATTATATCTTGTTCTCTTTGCGAGTTTCTTTGATCCCGACTGTTGCACTTTCGAGTTTGTTAGTGATATATAGACAGCAGTTTGTTAATGGATATATCCACGTATGAGTCGTTAGGAACTTAAAAAGACTGTAAAATACACTAAAATCTGTTTTTGTGTATTAGTTCATTAAATTAGTGTAAACTGTGGTATATTTGATCATTTAGGATAGAAAGAATTATAATGAAAAATGCAATACGTGAAATGGCAAAGAGTCAAAAATCAACAAAAGTCATATATTGATACTCATGTATTTTTACAGATTAAAATACAGATAATCATGTATTTTTAAATCCAAAGTTGACTTTATAAGAATAATTACAGGATGTTTTTCTGCCAATATAAATGGTTCTATTAAATGTCAATATTATTTTCAGAATTAAATTTCTTTTCCTTTGAGTACTTTCGTGTGTTACTATAATTTGTAATGAAAATTAATTACATTAAAATTCCCTTTGAGAGAAGCCAGTAAAAATATTAAAAACCTCTTTTCTGAAGATTTAAAAATGTTCGACGCTTTCATCAATCAAACGTTCAAACGTTCTATTGTCAATCGTCAAAAGAAACAACTCATTCCAAAAAGGTGCTTGGTCCCGTTTCGATCACGAATGCTACTGTTTCGCTTAAATTACCCATTTCGTCTCAGAAAATATCATTGTGCTCGATCTCTTGTGATGTTATTTTTTGACTATTTTGAAGCTCCTCCTTTCAGGTTCTATCCTGCATTTTCGTACATTACATAATAAGAACAATCTAACCAGAATAAAAACCCTCAACGATGTCAACAAAATATTGTGTGTATAATGTTAACAAGGTGTAGTGAATTCTTCATAATGAAAATGTTAAAAAAAAGAACTCTGAGGGCGTACGCGAGTGTGCACGCAGTTGATAGAGCACGCGGGAACTGCGCCCGGAGGCAACTTTTAATTTCATCGCGCAATCTCCCGTCGCGCTTCTCGCGCGCGATTACCTCTGAAATATTCTCCGAACGGGATTCAGATAACTTCTAATTAACTCATCTCTGCGCGGCGATTTATGAAGGCCTCTATTCTTCCGTTGCCTTTTTCTTCGCTGTTCCGGGCGAGGCGACGGCGGCGGCGGCGGCGGCAGAGACCGGAGCGGCGCCGGAGGATGGCGGTGACTCGAAGTGTGAAATATGATAATGGCTGCTGAACGAGCAAGTCAAGGCGAATATTTCAGCCCGGAGCACGAACGGCGTACGACCCCGGTCCCGCCCCGCCCCGCCCGACCCGGCGCCGCCCCGCCGCCGCCGCCGCCATCCGCGCGCTCTATGTCTCCGCAGCATCTGCCGTCTCCGACGGCCACGCGCCCGCTGCAGGGTTCGATGGCTAAGAAGGGCCGTTTCTGCGGTTTAACGTACGGTGTTGAGGCGCTATTTCTTTTCCGCGCAAGTGCAAAAACGTATAAAAGGAATAATTTCGGACGCCTTTGCTCCGTGGTTCGTAGGCTCTTAGGTCGTAGACGGTGTTGAAAACACGTGGGCGTAATCGCTGAGAAAAAGACTTCAGTGTCTCACACCTAAAGGGTTTTTGTTACTTTACTATTTGCAAGTTGTCTACTAACATTATGGATTGTTGTAATCGTAGGAAGAATACACAAAAGCAAAAGGAAACATTTTTACTATCATAATCTTTGATACATCCCAAATGGCAAAAGGGCTAGGCGACAAGAAAGCTGTAGTTCTAGGAGCCATGAACAATAGGCTTGTGACGTACGATGCACAATGTTAGTAATTCGTTTTTGTCTTATGACCAATTACCGGTGAATGCGATTAAAAAATATTTTAATTATTAACCCATTCAAGTTTAATGTCATTATCTTAATTTTTAGAGACATAAGAACTTAAATATGCCTATAAGATTTAAATTTTTTTATAAGATTGAAATAGCTTTTTCAGACAGATATGCACTCCGATTTCTGAATATGATTTGACAATTGATGAAATGGATCTACGCTTCATTTGTATTTGAAATAGACGTTTTTTAATCCTTAGTTGGAAAACTTTAATTACAAAAAAATCTCAAAATAATACCTTTTTATTCTGGAAATAAGTTCTGGAAATCTGGAATTCTGGAAATAGTTTTAGCTCTTTCGAGCAACTTCAATTTTCTATCGATATTAAAAATGTCCATTTTGATTAATATTCTTCATTTTGATATTCAAATATACGTTTTCAATTTCCGCAAAAATATTATCTAGTTCCGAGTCTAACACGCGCTGACTTTGAAGCTAACATTTCGCCCACTGCGCTTCCTTTGTTAATGCCAGCCTGGTGGTATTCGTTTTCACAGACTCTCTTTTCACAGAGAACCCGTAGTTTGATGTTCGCTGTGTAACATGCATTTTCTGGGAAAAGAAAAATGGCTTAGCTCTCGTTTTAATGTTCCTTGATATTCTCGCAAAATATATCATGGAAAGAAAAAAAACTTTAATGCCGTAAGGTAGATTTCCTCTTTATACCTTTCAAACTAAAAAAACTGTCTGAAATTGTAGTCTCACATTGTTTCATCACACATATAAATACTTTCGCTTATAATAGTAATAAAACAAAAATTGAAATGTAAGATCTGTTTGGAATAAATATAAACACACAGTCATTGAAAATTATTCGTGTCTTAATTTCTAAGAGTTAACTACAAGTACATCAATTATCTGCATCAAACAGTTATAAGATACACGATAGCCTGAATTTATTTACTGACAAAATTGTGAATATTGTGAAATTGTGAATGTGAAATACTGAAGTTAGAAATATTTATCACTGATTGTGTTGACTCTTCAGTAAAATTATAATCAGTACTAGTATGCGATGATGTTGGTAAGGTATTTGCAAGTTTTTGTTATGGTCTACGGATTGCAGTATTCTGTCTGCAGTATTCATTTTGTTTAGCACAGAATAGCCTAGGTGGCCTTCAGCTACCGACTTGTTCTTCCAGCCCCCAGGTCGTTTGACAGTCGTAATATATCTACCTGTGTATAATAATGTGGCAGAAGATCTACGTTAATTGTGACCAGTGTTTATATTTACATTCGCCAACTTTAAGTATATAGTTTCTTGTTTTTCTATGAGTCCAAATAAATTGATACCAATTTTCTGCACTGCGCGCTTTTCAAGTATGTAGTTCAAAAAACATGAAGGTTTTTTCACACTATCCGGCATCTGCATATACAGATCAGCATATTTTTTTCACACATTTCATGGAAGGCACAGTTGTTTTAGAATTGGGTTTTGGTATCAAAAGTGTCTTCCACTTTCAAGAAATGCATTGCATCTCATTACTATGACTAGCACACGTTATCCCCATTATTAGTACCACCTTGAAAATGCAATGTATTAATTAGTTAATGTGGTGCAAAATCAATCATGTGTACATGATATTCAATTGATTACCTTTGTTGCAAGGTGTATATCGTCCGGAGTTTCTGTGATGAATTTATCTCTCGTGGAATAAACATTTTTTTTTCAAACTCGATAGCCTCCAGAATTCCTTTTCATAAAAGCACGCAATTTAGAGTAAGCTTCCAGTTTTACTTCATTTTGTATGTACAATGTGCTTTTTAACATTGAGTAAATCTTCCACAAATGAGTGGGTTTTTTACTGCTAAGAAAGTTTTGTAATGTAAGCGAAGAAAACGTTTTTGCAAAAAGAATTTACCCCATTAGTCATTCTCTACTCCATAAATGTCGTATACAATTGTACATAATACCTTCTTGTTTTCTGAATTTCAGGTGAAGTACAAATTTCATTGTCACTATTACTAGTTTTAAGATTAATTTGGTGTTGAAAGATCATTGCGAAATGTAGCGAGAAATACAAGTACAAAATATGTAGTTTGCAACATGAAACTGCGAAATCATTCACTTCTCTATCGCAGTTGAAAAGAAGTGCGAATTGCAAAGAGAATGCAATTCTGTCCGTGGATTCGTAAAATTCTAGGAATGTGGTTGGTGGACAGGTTGGAATTCACGGAGTAATGGATGTCATTCGTCGACTAAATATATCGAAATATAAAAATATTAAAAGGCCGTAGAGAAATTATCATTCTCATTATATCTTAACGTTTCTGACGAACAGCCTTAAACACGCGTAAAACACCTAACCGGAGGTTCGCAAATTAAAATCGCACGCACAGCCAGGCAAACTCCGCGTTCTCAGCGGGGGACAGGGGCCGCGCAGTCTATTGCCGCCCCGTGTTTCGCGTCCTCGCCCCTCCGCGCGCTGTCGGCCACGGACAGTGGCCCAGCGTTGCCAGGTGATTAAATGCATGTCCCAATACACAGTTAAATGGCTTCCAAACGACACTTTTGTTAAATATCCTGGACATGATAATTCCAATTGCTATTATTTGAAGATATTCCTTTTATTCAGTTGATTTTTATTTTCTTGTTTAACATTGTTTGGTCAAACAATGTTATATTTTGAAATAAATGTTTTTATGATGTTTGTCTGCCCGGAAAATTAATGGACCTCGCAAGACATTAAATATCTTGGACTTCAAATAAATACTAAGTTAACCTGGAAAAACCACATAACATCAATAGCTAACAACACATATAAAAATATTGAAATTGTACTCATTCGTAAATAGAAAATCAAAATTGTGAATACACTCAGGATTAATAATATTTAAATACATAATACGATCTTTACAGACCTGTGTCTGCCCAATTTGGGGAGGTTCCGCTAAAAGCAATCTTCAAATACTGGAAGTACTGCAAAATATTTTTTTAAGAAATGTTTTAAAAGCTCCATGGTATATCAGATATGATCAATTTTTAAAAGATTTATCTACAGAACCTCTAAAAACTTGGATTCTAAACCTCTCTTCCAATTTCTACTCTTCTCTTTCATTTTCACCAGCCTCACCTTTGTACAATCTAGGTAAAGCAGTCAATATTTTTTCACGAATCAAATCAACATATTCTAAATACCTACTGCATCCTACTTAATTAGCTGTAAAACAGGTTGAAACATTCCTAAATTCAACATGTACTTTTTTAATCCAAATATTGTATGTATTTTTCTGAAGGATCTTTCCTGGGTATCCTTAGTAGTTAGTTTCAATATTATTGTTTTCAAATATTGTACATGTATGATGAAATGTAGCTTTTACTGCGTACAAGATGTAACATCAAAACCCTTGAAAGACATAATATTGTCGAACAAGGATAATACAGAAGCTATTTAAAAAATATCCTAGTACTAAACATCAAAAATCCTGGTACTTTCACTAACATTCCTGGTACCAATAACAATTGATTTAAATTCTGAAACTGTTCGTATTAACAACTGTATTAACTCGATATCGATTCATTTTATAACGATAAACTAATGTAATACCTCTTTTATTCTACAGCATGAGCTAGGAAAAGACCATCCTATGTCATCCTATGTTTTTACGACAGTGTTTTCACCAGTATCGTAGTTATTTGTAGTATTGGTGATCGTTTTAAATGATTGAATAAAAATATTATACAAATCTTCAATCGAAATTTATCAATTACCGTAGACATAAAACCCTTATATTTAAACGTGCCAGGATATCTTCATATTTAAACGTTCAGGATATTTTCATTAAAATCCTTTTAAAATACCAGGATCCTCGTTCGTCTAGCCAGATTGAGTGGGCGAAGAGGAACCGTGGCTCACTAATCATATAGCTTCTACAAATCAAATGCAAGTATTTCAACTAGCCGAGCTCAACAAAACTGAGAAGCACTTTTTCAAAACTCGATACAGGAAAAAGTTTCATACAGGCCCCGATTTGTGGGATGATATGAACGGCCCACCAGATGACGTTTCTTACATTTGATTTTTTGTGCCATTTTTTGGATTTGAGGAAACGCTTCTCGGTTATAACTGGGCATAATATGTCCAAGGGAGAATAGAAAAACAGAATATGAACTTATTCCATTCGAAAATGACTTACTACGCAGTTCTTCATGTTCAGAAACCGTTACGAAATTTTGCTGTGGGGGGGGGGGGTCTCCGCATTTCTGGTTGAGAAAGTGTAGTAAGAGCAGTAGGTCAGTCTTCAAGTTTCATGCCTCACGCAAAAGTGTATCGTTCTAAAGTGAAGCATGGTGAAAAAATCGATGCAAATTTCAGCTTTCAAGCCTTTTAGCTCGTTGAAGCATGAGAATTACTGCGGCGGGAAGGACGCAGCCCAACCAATTTTTTTGGGTATAATGCAGGGGTTCACCAGTAATCTGTGCCTCATCTTTTGAATTGTCCCCCAATAATTTTGTGTTGGTGACGCCCATGGTTTAAAACCGCTTTAGCGTACAGTTTTATTACGATGCGGTAGCAATATTTATAGTGCGAGTTTTCTAACTCTGTCCCTCAAGCCCCAATGGCAGCGATGGAATGTCACACGGCATTTCGCGTCTTTCTCGGTCTTGCCTGTGGAAGTCGCATGATCGCAAGCACTGCTTGATACGGTCGCGACCATGAGAAATCTAGAGGCACAACTGAAGAAGATGCAAAATACCGTGACATATTCCATCGCGAAGATGGGCCTTGAGGGGCAACGTTAGAAAAATCACAGTATAAACACAATACGATGGTGGCCTTGGCCACTATTTCTGGAGAAGCTTTGACATAAGTTACACCTCAAAACTATCTATAAGTTCTCTGATAAATATTACTTCGCAAGAGGGAGAACTTTTTTAATATCTCTGAATTTCTACTACTTGGTTTAGAGTGAATTACTCTCCCAATTATCGCACATTTACTCTCACCACCCCTAAACTTTATTACGTACTGAGTAATCTAACTACGAACTGCTGAACAAAACAATTTTATTAAACATTCAAAATGCAATACAATGTGCAAATCTCAGATGTAATGTTATTTTTATTTTACACACAGACTTTTCATTACAATGTAGGAATAATTTTTAAATAATCTCTATCTCCCAATAGTGGAGCATTTTCGATACTAGCTAGATAGGACGTTTTCAGTTTTTGTCTAGAGGAGAATTCTAGAGCTGTGAACACTAGATTTCCGACCAATACCAGACGAAAACCAACACTTTTACTAATGGGCAACAGACCTCGTCCTTGACCCACTACACACACACACACGTTTACTACATACATACATTAACGTTTACCACTTACACTACTTCAAATGGCTCACAGGCGGAGATACTTAGAAGAAGGAAATCCTCGCAAGGTAGATCGACGACCGGTCTTACATTCCGAGCGAGGAAAGCCGCCGCCTCCCTGCATACAACATGCACCACACTCGTAAGACTAATAACTAGCGAGTGGATTTCTATGATTTTGCATGTTTTCTGCTTCACTGTTCGCTACTTCAGTCCAGAGCTAAGTGAAATTTCTAGACATTTGGTTAGAGTATGATGCTGTAGTGATTAATACGTTAGTGTATATTTGTGGATATTTGGCCAATTTTTCCTGTTAGCACGTATTCGTGTAATTATAGGTGCGTATTTCGTTAAAACAATGATTTATCTATAAACGTTACATCTTTTCATAAAATCTATTTATTTGTGAGTGTTCATTGATTCGGAAGATCTTGCCACAGTGTATTTTCGTTTTACACGCATGTTTCTTCTGAATTTTATTTAGAGGGGTTTATAGAGGAAATTAAATATTAATTTTAATTTCATATAAAGGGCACATTTATAAATTCATAAAAGCGCATTTCGAGATTTTTTAGGGCATAAAATTCCACTCCCTACTAATGACCATAGCGGTTGGAGTTCCCGGAAACAAAACAGTTCTTCAATGGAGTAACCAATTAGAATTTTCCTTGAAGCGCCTCGTGCCCCACTGTGCCCCCGCCGCCCGTGTCGGCGCCGCACTGGGTGGGTGGGTTGGTGGGGGGAGGGCGCAGTCGTTGGGCGCAGCTGTCCGCTTGCGGTGGAGAGCCAGAGGCAGCGGCCGCCCGCGAGGGCGTGGATGGGCGGGGGCGGGACGGGGGGCGGAAGGGCGAGGCGCCGCGAGCCCCGTCACGAGCACGCGTGCCCTGATCGATGGGCTGCGCCCTCCCCCTCCACCCCGCCGCCCGCCCGCCCTCGGCAGCACGCCGCCCGCGGGCGCGCCCATTCGGGGCCGCGACCCGCCCCCCCCCCAGAATGCAGTCTGACTTGACCTACCCCAGAGGCGATTCCCGGGATTGGTTAACTACCGGGCAGTTTGTATTGCGTCCCTCCCTCCTTTGATAATTCAGGCGCGTTACAGCGCATAACACCACGGGCACGTTTCCAACAATGAGAATTTAATTAAACGGAAAACATTTGAATTCTATCTGTAACCTCGTACCATCGAAAAAATGTACAATTTTGGTAGTGCAATATCCATCTCTCATTTGCTCTCCAAAACATCGATTCTTTTTTCCTTCTTTTTTATCAAATCCTCGCTTTCTTTTTGTTAATCCAAAATCGATAGAAACTGCTTTTCGATACTGGACAGAAATATTCGTAGCAAGAGTGCTACATCGCAGTCACCTCTTGAATTCTGTGGCGTCTTCGCGCACTGTCGGAGAGTTCTTTGATCATGAAAAGATCAAAGGGATGAATTCTCAGACCTAAGGCGAGCCCGAAGACAACCGATGAAAATCGTTTGCCGAAGGAATAATAGAGAGAAGAAACTTGTCCGATATTCATCGCAGATCGCCGACATGAGTAAATTGCCGTATACGTTCAAGACATCCAAAGAATATGCTCCACTCAATATGAACATTCAGCTAATTCAAAAATAAAATTTATAAGGTATATTGAAGTTAACGTCGAAGGAGAAAAATTGAAATAAATTATTTTATGTTATTAACATAATATGATTAAAGGTTACTAGTTTGACGATTACGGAGTTATCACAAAATTTTATAATAAAAATTATATTTGAAAGCCCCTATAAAGCATGGCAGTTGAACAGTAATAATTAAACAAAACCCACTCCCATTGTTTATTCTGTTAATTTCTTCAGAATTCCTCTTCTGGTTGGTATCCCCTGAAGATTTACCATTCATGTGATCCTTTTGAAAACTTATCTATGCTAATAACGCAAAACGTCGCAAAAGAAAAGACAGTTCACCAGCACATTCTGAAATCTTTATCTTCCAAGAACTTAGAACACTTAGATAAACTCCAGTCAATTCAAATGTAAATTTTCAAATTATAAAAATAATCGGCATTATTTCATAGTACTCTTGTCTTTTTATTCAAGACTGAACTTTCTGGATTGGAGAGTTGGGACAGGCGCAACTAATTCAATTTTTCGATTTTCTCTTTCAAATCATTTCTTTTATATCATACATAAAAATTGGATTTATTTTCTTTCTCACATTTTTTGCTTAATAATAATAATAATAATAATAATAATAATAATAATTATAACAAAAACAATAATAGAAGAAGGAGATTTGGAACTCTGGAATGTAATGATATAATAATTATCTCAGAAAAACTAAAATAAATATTTGGTAATTCGAAATCTCGCAGCTAGAAATAAAAAAGACGAAAACTACCAATAGATTCGACCCTCATGCACAAACGTCTGAAATCATGTTTGAATTTGTTTCATACACTACCCGTCTGACATGCTACATTCTAAACTTTTCTTCCTTCAGAGGGTAACCAATTTGTAATGAATGGATTCGGTCGATGGTAGACAGTTTTAGACTTAAATTAGAAAATGTGATATTTAAACAAAGTTCCACTTTTCCTTTAGATTGCGTACGTCAATAGACGTTTACCTTCATTCGTCAGGTGAAACACCTGTCCAAATTTAAATTATAAGTTTACTCTAGAAATGGGATGGCAAACTAAAGAGGTTGTTTTCCGTGCACAGTTACAAAGCTAAACAGACTTCAGTTCAGTGTATTAGAAAGGAAAATCGCCTCTCAGAAGAATTCGCTCTGTTCTACTTTCATGTGAATAATATAGATATTTCACTCCGACAGCTAGTGAAGTAACGATAATACTTGTGAAGCTACAACAGAATATACTTTCTCTTGCACTTTAAGTTTACTTAGTAAAACATTTATTCTTCAACAGTTCAACTATCACTTGAAATACTCTTAATCAAAGAAAGAGAGCTTTGAAGAAATTATTTCTAACTATCTGAACATAAAAATTATATTTGAAAAAAGTATTTAATTTATATTGCAATTAGGTGTTTCGTATCTCGGGGAACAGCAGTACCTTCAATAGCGTCATGAATGAGAAAGCATTACGAAGGGATAAGTCTATTTTCTTGGTTACAATTCCATGAGCGAAGAACTTTTTTCACGGTAGCAAGACAGTTGTCTTCACAACCATCTTTTTGAATGGATATTAAAAAATGCCTTGCTTCACGAGCAAAGAGCAACTTGCAGAATCCGGAGTTTTTTATACAGTTGTAGAGAAAAAATATTTTTATTTGCGTTCTCTTCATTGAAATATTGAAAGTGAAAATGTCGATCACTGTTTTACTGCTCTTTTTTTTCTGAGAGAGACAAAAAATATTATAAGTCCCAAGAGCAAAATACGAGAACAAAATGCATTGAACTCACAACTTTGCCGCTGTGCGTACAGGATTTGGGATGAATCCAATATCCCCTAACAGAGCGCGACAAATTTTGAAGAATACAAAGCAAACAAAACATTTATATATAACAATGTAGTATTTTGAGTAAATTATCTTTATATGGTTGTTGATAGTTATTTGAACGGATTTCAATGTAATAAAAAAAAACAAAATATGTAGGTATATATGTATTTACTTTTTCAAAATTATGTAAGAGAAAACAGTAAATGTATAAAATACAAATCATATCAGTGTTTCGATTCGCTCCACACAAGCAGTTTTGTATTCTAAACTTTGAAACGTCGCCAATGAGTCGTGAAACTGAATGCAAAGCAGCTGAACTGGCGAACATATCCATGGACGTTCTACATACATCTGGAAATAATTGGACACTAGTCTGGAGTACACAATACCATTTCTACAATACATTTAAAAATAGTACAATAGTGTTAATTACGAGGAGTTGATGCGCACGTGAGCAGACGTGCCGCTTACCCAGTGACAGAACCAAGGGAGGAAAGAGCCCAAGCTCCGTCCTAGTTCCAAGATTTTTTTTTTGAAACTGAACTCAACTTGTTGGAAACAATTTCCAAATATTGATCGAATCTCATTTCAAAGTAGGATTTTCATTATCCCAAGCCGGCATAAACTCATTCAGTGGGTGCCAAATACTGGATCAGTGACAGACGGGTGTTTTTCGGCAGGGAGCAGGAAGTGCGATAAGAAATTGCAAGACATTAACAAGCCTGTGGTAGCGATAACTTCTGCTTCTTAAGCATCTATTAATCTGAGTATGTTATTTCCGAGAAGCAAGAGGAAGTTCGACAATTCACGGCGAAGGTCTGAAGATCATAAAGGGACAGTATTCCATTCCTTAGTTTGGGGCTGACTGACAATTAATTCCAATTAGCCTCTGAGAGGTTCCGATTCGATATGTAAATATGTATGAATGTTACAAAATATGTATAAAACATGAAGTAAGAGATAAAATATACCAACACACGTAATTATCTCAAAACATTTAAACACGTAATATAAGTGGTTTTCATTTATTCAGAATGCCTTGCAAAAGAATTACTGAATGTAGGTAAGATGTCCTTATAAATTGTGTATTTACAAGTGAATCCGTTATAACTTTTTGAAGGTCATTACAATAATTATCATTATTACAATTACTATTATTATTGCCTCTAGGATGGCTCAGTATACTAGCTTCCCGTATTCCCGTAGTGAAGTTTCAGGTTCGATTCCAGGTCGAGGTAAAAATAGAGTTGTAGCTCTTCTTAAAAATCGTCCCAGGTTCTGTGTAGATG
This sequence comes from Acheta domesticus, assembly GCA_031308135.1. NCBI lineage: Eukaryota > Metazoa > Arthropoda > Insecta > Orthoptera > Gryllidae > Acheta > Acheta domesticus. The sequence continues at coordinate 241,605,735 of JAHLJT010009436.1, forward strand.
TGAGGTGAAGAAAAAGCAGGCGGATCTTGTTAGATACGATGAAGGGAATATGTCAATTTCGCTATATGTCGCTCTTACCCTCCAAGCATGGGAATTTAAGTAGGCTCAGGCATGGGGGATGCTGTTCGCTGGCCGGCGCGGACCGCCGACCGGCTTGGACCAGCGACCCAAAATGGCGAACACATAATACTACTATTATTATTGTTTCTTTTCTTCTAATTGTTATTATTACTGTTATTATTATAACTCTTCTCATTATTACAAATTATATTCTTTATTACTATTGTTATACTAATTATTACTATTTGAACGTTGAAACTTCACTAACATTTCATTATCTCACGTGATCGTATTTAAATTACAACGCAAACCAAGGGGAACGTAAAGCCTGTGCTACGTCGGGGAAAACAGCACGCAGACCGCCCACCCATCCACCGCCTCCCCCGTGAAGTGCGAGGGCGTGGTCCTCGCGAGACCCCTCCGACCGTTGCCCCCCCCCCACCACTCCCACCCACCCCGTCCCCGTCCCAGCTGCGTGCGCGTCCACACACGCCGGCGGCGCCGCACGCGCGCCGCCCGCGGGCGACATCTGTATGCAATCCATTCGGCCGCCCGCCGCCGCCGCTGCCGCTGTGGAAACGGCGCTATTACTTCATATGTACGGCGTAACCATAAATACAAATGGGCGCTCCGCATTCAACCGCCCGCCACGCCCCCGCGCGCGCCCGCAAGCGGCTTTCCGATGCGTCGAGGGCGCCGATCTGCGCGTGGCCGCGTTCTGCTCGATTGCGCTCCCAAACGCGGTTCGCGTTCGCTGGCCGGGGGCAGGGCGCGGGTTGCGTGCTGCCGCTGTGAGAGGGAGGTTTGTTTGTTTTTTTTGTGTATCGACAAGTAGTAGATGTTCGTGAATGTTAAATATTGCTTGGGTTTCTTTGCTTGCTTTCTGCCCGTACAGTCTTGTCTTCGAGGAAAAATGCCGTCTGATTTGGCCCAGAGCCAGCTTTGTTACGATCGCTGCAGCAAATGTGGTCGGGTGGTCCTAGGGTTCGAGTCCCGACAGTGGTGTATATTCATTGGCGGATCCAGGGGGGGGGGGGGCAGGGAGGCCATGGGTCCCCGAGAGGGCCCAGAGTTTTCGTTTACCTTCCTTTATTTGGTAAAAGTGATTTACATATTTTTTAATATTCGAATTAAGTAATTATTTAAACAATAATATTGTATATTATTTTATGTACAGTACATAAATAATGTACAGTGTAATAACAAATAAGTTTCTTATTTAACTAACGTCTACGATCCCCCCCACCCGAATGATCGGCTTGATCCACCCATGTGGATGGATAATCGACACTACCTAGAGAGCTAGTTCGAAATCAACCACTATCTGGGGAAGAATTCTAGTGGCCGGCTTCTCTGATTTTCGTGATTTCTCTGATCAATACTAGGCAATGCCGGAGCAGTACCAGGGTCATGGGCTGGGTCATGGGCTACTCAGGAGATTGGAGAAACAATTAACATACGTAAGTGGTGAAGAGGTTCTTTAATAACATATTATGGTCTATTATGAAGTTCTTTAACCTTCGTAATAACCCCTTATAAATACAATAAATCAATAATGGGACGTCATTCACTGTTATCATAACATCACTTTTGACCCCAAACGTTACATTAGTCGGTTTATTGGAATTACTATTTGCCTCCGTTTCTTCTACTACGTTTTATTATTCTGACTTGAATTATACTGAGATTAGGCTTTAACAATAGGGTGCCCATGAGGTGAAATTTTTGAATAGTTGTTTTTTACCCTTTCTAAATTAAACTTAACTTGTAATAGCGTTATTAGTTTTTTCTCAATACCTATTTCCATTCTTCTAAATGAAACTGATAACAAACAATATTCGTCTCTGCTATGCTTGACATACAGATTATTGACGTATCATTAGAACTCATTTTGAGCATTTGTTTTAGTGTCTAACCAAATCAAGCGCATTCAGACCAATGCCGACTATTCCTTAAGATGCGAACTACTGAAATTACATCATTAGTTTGCACATATTGATTATTAGATTATTTGCCATCATTAAATGAGTGGTATTTACTTTTCTATAAAAGGAATTCATTGCTTGCCATTACTAGAAAACTTGCACATTACAAAACTTCAAAATTATATACAATCACATTAATGTAAGTATCTTTTTTTCTCAAGACTAGTTGTGAATGATTGTCTATTCCTTAAAATCAAATATAATGTGTCTCAAAAAAGTTATCAATTCACTTACAATCCATTTATTTACAATCAATTAAACACTCTTACTACATAACACTAAATTCTGTCTATACAACATTAACAAAATCTCTTGATACACATTATTAAACAGGATCAGTTCACCAAAGTAATTTTGACGTTTTCAAGTAAACAGTTGGTTACATTACACCATAATTTAACAAATGGTTAACCTGCATTATTAATTTTTTTACTATATCCAAGTGATACGATTCATTGTTATCAAAGTTATTTTACGTAATTATTTATGTCACGCCATAATTATGTGATTGGAGAAATAATTAAATTGGACTAAAATTTCTCATATCACTTAAATGTATGATACTGGATACATCAGCGATAATTATTTGTGAAGCCAATTACTGCTGTATAGAGAAGCGTAATAAATTAGATTTTATAATTTTAAGACAACTGTTAGGTCATTTTGAATCGCCAGTGAAATGAAATTATTTACTGTCAAAACGTTTTAATGGATTCAAAATAAGATATAAATATCTGAAGTAACATTGTTCAATAGTAGTTAAAAAAAGGCGTGCAAATTTCAGAATCCTCCCATTAGTGCTAAATGTGTGTACAACACAGTGACAAAAATGAAAATAAAACTTCCTATAAAACCATATTATTCATACACATTTTTGCTGAAAATAAACCTGGCAAATACCGTAGCACTTCTTCAATAAATGGAACGAATCGCACACGATTTTTCCTTCCTCTTTCTAATCCTATCATCTTCTCTTACACTTACAATTTCATGAACTACTATACCACACATGTCGAGACACCAGTTGGTTGCTTAGAAAATTATTCTGGCTGGGGAGGTTCCCCGCTGGGGAGATACCTGGTGGTTGGAAACCCTTCAAACCGACAGGAGCCGGATCACGCCATCCAGGGGGAAGGAACGTTTCCACCTCCCAGAAAAAGAGCAACAAATACACTACACAAGGGGTGTCAAGGTCTTCTGCTGGTGGCTGTGGCACGCGTCGTGGCACCGTAGCATGCTACAAGCTTCTCTGAGCAACTAGCGTTGGGAAAGGGAACTATTACGAGTAATAGTAACTCCGCCGTTTTCCAATAGGGATAGGGTATCTGGTGGCGGGGTGATGAACTGCGTGGAGGGGCGATTTCGTCGTGGCACTCGTGCCACGGACTCCCGCTCGTGGCATAGACCTTGGCAACACTGCACTACACTAAAGAGGCTAACCAGCAGTTTACTAACTATAGCAGTTGACGTGCCCCAAAACATCAGTCAAATTCAAATGTTATCTTAATATCGCACTATTAGTCCATAAAAATCACAGAATCGTGCCTACCTTCTGACCAATAATATTAATTAATTATAAATTATCGATAATTAAATAATAATTATTAAGTATTAATTAATTCGCATTCAATTTAATATATAGCTACACTTTCTTTTCAGACCTCTCGGTTATCTTATCACTTTTTTGGTCGGGTTACGATTATAGGCGTAATTAGGTTTCCGGGGACCCTGGTGCAGAAAGTCCAAATGCCGGCCGTCTTTGTCGCTGCTATTTTTATGGTGATCGGCGAATGTCTGAATTGAGGCCCTTGACTTCGGGAGCACGGACGCCGCATACCGGTTGCACCTGCCCAGCTACGTCCCTGGGTACGAATACTAAGTAGAGATCTGTTACCCCTTTACTTCGTCTAAAGTTTCTAGGTGCATTAGCGCATGTTTTCTTGGGAAAAATCTTAAAACATTTTTGAAACTCATACTTATTTTTATCTGATGTATTTTCTTCGAAATACAGTATACAGGCTTGAAATGCTATGAAAATATTTGTTCTCATTTTAAGGAATGCAATTAACATGAATGTCTTGGTACATTATGAACAAAAACATTTACCACTATTCCTGTGAACTACAAAAAGTGTGATGTCCGTGAGGAACAAAATCAACAAATATTCCAAGATTATACATTCATTAGGAAATTGTCAATGCAATATTCTGTTGAAACATATCCAATTGTGATTCAATGTTTATTGTAATTCACTTCTATCTTTTTATTCCAAGAGGCAGGAAAAATGAATTTTTGGAAAACTATACTCCATCTACGCACGATATACTCACCTCCAAATGACAAGCTTTCCTTAAACAGAGAACATTTAATATCGAGTTGAAAATACATATTGTATGGTTTTAAGAGTCAGCAAAATAATACATTGAGAATGAGTTGGAATGAAACGTCTGCGACGTGTACCTGACAAGTGCGAAAGGTCTACTATTCTTGAACTGGCGATATATTTTTAAATCCTGTCGTACGTTACTAGTTGTTTCGGCGCTAACTAGAAGGGAGAGATAAAAAGTTCCTAAACTTTTCCTTCCTTCGACCCTTTTAAAAAATGGGGAGTTTATCGTTCCTCTTCAATAATATACAACACACAGTTTTTCTATAATTTACAGCATACGAAATTCTCATAATAATAGTAATTGAACATAATTTATTTAAAGATAACAATTAGACCAATATGAAGAAGTTTTGTAAAAATTGTTATATTTTTTACTATTAGTTTTTCGAAAAAAATACAGTTTGTAATTGCTCTTAAGTTTTATTTTATTAATGTGAATGACCTGATATTCCAAAATGTGAGCAAATTTGTAATTTATTACTAGGCGTTTTGTAGATTTATGTGAGTAAAAATAGTAACAAAATTTTGAAAAATTGTATTGTAATCATTTGGGACTTGATCTTCATTATACCAATCATTCGTGGGTGCAAATTTGGATATCGACCTTCAATCGACCCATCGAATGCCATAGACCCCCTTTAAAATGCCATTGACCCCCGGGAGTTGGATGTCGACCCCGTTTGCGAACCCATGCTATAGATATTTGCACGTCAATAAAAAAAATAACGTAGAAGGTGAATTACAGAAAAACAATCCTTAAAGTTTTAGACAACTTGTCTACTGCAGAGCAGACAAACGAATCTTCGCACATATTAATGGAAACGACTTTGAAACAAGTGTCCCAACACTGAATTGGCAGCGTTGGCGTTTACTCGCTGCGCCGCCCCACGCACTGTACCAAGCGAGGGGAAGGGGGGTAGGGGCGGGAGCAGAGCAGCACAGAGTGGGGAAGGGCGCCAAGTCGCTGGCGCCGCCGCAGCGCCGGGTGCGCCCGGCCGTTGCCCCCGCGCAGCGCCGCGCCATCGCGCCAACTCCTCCGCGGCCCGAGGGCGTGTCCTTTCGCGGCGCCACCCTCTCCGCCACTCGCCCCTCGCCGCGCACCTCCCCGCGCCGCCCCGTGCTCCACCATGCGCTCGGTGCCACGCGCCCCATGCCACGTGCCCCATACCCCATGCCGCGCACCCCATGCCACGCGCCCCAAGCCATGCGTCCCATGCCACGCGCCTCATGCCACGCGCCCCATGCCACGTGCCCCATACCCCATGCCGCGCGTCCCATGCCGCGCACCCCATGCCACGCGCCCCAAGCCACGCACCACATACCACGCGCCCGATGCCACGTGCCCCATACCCCATGCCGCGCGCCCCATGCCACGCGCCCCACGTCACGAGCCCCATGCCACGCGCCCCAAGTCACGCGCCCCATGCTACGCGCCTCATGCTACGCGTCCTATGCCACGCGCCCCGCCCCGCACACCGCTCCGTGCCCCGCCCCGCGCCTCGCTCCGCGCCCAACCACGCGCCCCACCACGCGCCACGCCACAGTCCCCGCCATGCACTCCGTCTCGCGCCCCGCCGCGCGCCTCCCGCCGGTCAACAAGCTGCACTCCCTCGCTGCGCCGCCGGCCGCCCTCCAAGTTGGCGTACTGTTTGCCATCTCTCGTAGACGCATGGATGGAATGATGACATTGGCGACACAGTATGAAGGGCGAACTTTGTAATGTCGATGAAGTCATCAACTCGTTTAGACAAACTTCCCTTTTTGTTTGTTCTTTACTTAGAGACGTTTATTAATGTTGTGACAAGCTCAACATCTATCTGTGGATTCATAAATTCCAATCTAGGTCCATATTGTGTTATTTGTAGGGGATAATGTGGGTCCTGAGATGTCTTGCCAACAATATTTATGTTTACCTGCTTTACCTTTTACCTTAAAATCTGCTTCTCGTCAAATCATTCATTATAGTTCGAAAGACTGGATTCATCAAATGGATATTAATCAGTAAATAAAGAAGCAATAATGTATGTCGTTGAACACTACCGAAGTTTCATCTTAAACCCATTATAATTTGGCGTTTTTCAATCCTGACATCATTATTATTATTATTGATCCATATCACGACTACAGATGTTATGAGTCGGCTGAGTATAAAATCTACTCCTGGTTGCAACCAGCTACCTAAGGAGCAGATCTAGGGATTGTCGGTGCCTCTACAATACTTCGCGCAAAATGTGAGCTGTGCCAAATAAAGCAATTTCTTGCACTTCCCAGTCCTTTGAATGACCTAGAAATTTAGCCAAGTTCTTACACAAACTTTGCGGAACAAATCCCAGAGCTCCGATAACTGCCGATCGGTACGACCTGTGCTTTTACGCTCCACATTCAGCTGATCACAATTTCCAAACTCTTGTATTTAAGACGTTTCTCTGCCTCCTTAGTTACGACATTTTGATCGCAAGGCACAGCAACATCCACAAGTAGACACGATTAATACACGACAAGTAGATTATTATTATTATTATTATTATTATTATTATTATTATTATTATTATTATTATTCACGATTAACGATGTTATGTGTCGGTTGGTTTGGTTACAGTCTACTGCGAATTGCAACCAGCTTCCTAAGGAGCAGATCTAGGGAATATTGGTGGCTCTACAATACTTCGTGCAAAATGTGAGTTGTTCCCAATAATGGAATGTCTTACAATTCCCAATCTTTTGAATGAGCTGTAAGCTTAGTCAAATTTTTACACAAATTTTGGACAACAAATATCCGAGGTCATATTGCTATCGGGACGATCTGTGTTTTTACGTCCCGCATTCGGCTTATCTCGATTTCTAAACTTGTATTTAAGATGTTTCTCTGCCTCCTTGGTTACGTCATTGTGATCGCATAACATATCATGGTGCGATCATATCATGTCTACAAGCAGACACGATACACTTCCCAGTTTCAAGACGCGTCACCACTCTTGCCCTGGAAGAGCAAAGCCCCCACAACATCAGGCGCACCGACTCAACAACCATTCCCATGAACACATGCAACGTACTACCAATAAGTATAAATGTGGTAAACATAGATCCTGACCCAACAAAAATGTTCACTCAACATTCACCCAGAAATAATAAGCTCTCTTAGTTTTTGCCAAATTGATCGGAAATATCAATCACTTTAACTGATCAATTTTTCAAACATCAAAATGAAATGTCACTTATTAAACAAACATGTATAAGAAAAAAAATCTTCGTTTTTTTCCTTAATATTATCACTATTATTGTTGTTAATTGTTGTATTATTCCAGCTATTTTCTATCATGATTTTTATTTCGAAAAGGCGTTCATATCGAAATGATATCTTGGTTTGCTGGAAAGGACTCCAAAAGAGATATTACCATTGCCTCTAATCATGCATACTGTTTTGTGTTGCGGTTGTAAACACCCGGTTCGAAAGCGCGCCAACCAGGCAGCGCTCGACAGCGGGCGAGACAACTAGAAAGGGCAACGAACCATGGAAGACGCTGTCAAATAGGCAGCAAGCGAACGCTCGGCGAACCTTCACCCCAGGAGCGAGTCTGCGGCGCCGAGGACGTTATAAGCTGGCGCCGCCACCGCCGAGACAGTTCAGAGATTGTTGAAGTGCCCGAGTAAAGACTGTGATATTGTGATTACGTGTACGACCCGGCTAATATTTTGGTATTCTGTCTTACGGTATTTTGGGTGACTGTGCAAGTATTTGGGACATCTCGTGGCATAATCGGTAACTTAGCTTGTTTAACGGTACTTTCTCTTGGGTTACCGGATCGATACATTTGTTGTATAGAAACTGTGCGATTGTGAAATAAATACCTGTTTTACGAAGTCTGCTTGTTTTTCTGAACATAACATTTTGTAAGTAATTGTTTCGTTTTATATTATATATATATTACAAATCATGAAGCTCTTCTTGTATTGGCTAGGAAACGAACTATTCTAAACACATGCAAGCAATACCCCCAACCTGCAATGCAAGCACTTTCCCGGCCGCAGAAAGCGAATCGCATTCCGAGGCAAGTGGCTCCTTTCGCGAGCACGAAGGCAACAAATCCCCGGGCAGCCCCTGCACGCCGCCCCCGCGCCGCCCCCGCCACCGGCGACAGTAATCCTCCCCCGGGCGCCGCGGCGGCGACTGACACCCCGGGGGCCCGGCCGGGGATCGCCCCGCATTTGCGCGCGTGAGCCGCCTCGCGCCGCACCGCACAGCACCGCGCAGCACCGCGCCGCGCCGCCATTTCCATAAACAGCCCATAACTCTAGCGCGATTGTCGACGCGAGGCTGCGGCGGAGGGCGTACCGGGTGGCGACGGTTGTGGCAGACGAGGTGTTAGACAAGCGGTGGCGATGGCGGCGGTCGGGGTGGCGCCAGGGAATCCGAGTCTCCGGGACTAAACTGCGATTTTTTTAACTTTGCCCCTCAAGGCCCATCTTCGCGATGGAATATGTCACGGTATATCGCATCTTTCTCAGTGGCCCCACTAGATTTCGCACGATCGCGGCCGCATCAAGCAGTGCTTGCGATCATGCGACTTCTACCGGTAAGACCGAGAAAGACGCGAAATGCCGTGTAATATTCGATCGCGGCCATAGGGGCTGGAGGGGCAGAGGTAGAAAAATCGCACTATACTAGTGGTGCGAGTGAGGTGGTGGGTAAGGAAGCAGCGAGGCCGGTTCTGGTGGGAGAGCGAGGAGAAAGACTATGTTGAAGGAGGAGGGGAATGATAAAAGTAGAGATGTAGTAGTAGAGGTAGTAGTAATGATAATTTCAGCGGCGTAACCGCGAAAATTATGATGGTAGCAGCGGCGGGAATGGAATTGGTCGCGGGATTGGCTGTGGCTGAGGCGGAGTAACAGTGACGGAGGAGAGCAGAGATGGTTTCAGCAATAGCAACAGTGGACATAAGACTGGGAGAAACGTAAACGTTGGACATCGAGGAACGCGGCTGTGTTAGCAGGTACACGGCAGGTGCCGCAAATGGCAATAATGAAGTGGTAGTAACTGAAGTTACACTCGGATTTCGACATAGCTGCACTTTAAGGTCACGAGCTGGAAGGAGAGGGGAACATTGTCATCCAATCGGAAACTTCGTTAGGACCTATATTTTTGGTATTAAAGCTCCGGATTGGATAACAATGCCCCCCTCTTCTTCCAGCTCGTAACCTTACTATGTGTAAATCGACGTATACGCCAAGGGCAACAGAGGTCTGCAAGCGGTGGCAGTGGCAACGACTGGCGAGGATGGTAATGATATAGTGGCGGTGTCAATGGCGGTGGCAGCAAAGAAGGTGGCTTGATTGATTACTGATTCCGAGCTCGTCAACGGCTAAGGCCATTAGCCCCGTAAGCGTAGTGCATGTTTTCCTTCGGGAGGTGGCGGTGATCTTGCCCCTCTGGATGGTGAGATCCGGCGCCGAACTACCTGTCGGCTGGTGGGGCTTCCCCTAACCAGCTATCTCCCTCAGCGGGGAACTCCCCCAACAGGGACCACTCTGAATTCCCGACAGCTCTCTCGGCACGTGTGATAGTGTAGTGCATTTACATATGTGTGTAAGTAGGGGTTGAGGATAGAAAAAGGAAGGCAAAGGGGAGATCGTGCGCGACCCTTGGCCCGTTTAGGGTATTGCTCCCGCATTCTCCTGGTATTGATCGCCGAAACCACGAAAAAATAACGATCAGAGTAGCAGGTAGAATTCTCCTCCAGGGAGCGACTCAATCCGACCAAGCTGAGAGGCTAGTGTCGAGAATCCTGCCACCGTCGGGACTCGAACCAAGGACCTCCCGGTCCGAGGCACTGCGGTGACCTCAGTTGATGCCCTGAGCTATATCTCCCGGTACAAAGACAGTGGTGGTGGCGGTGACAGTGGCGGTGACAGTGGCGGTGACAGTGGCGGTGGCATTGGCGGTACCAGTGGCTGTGGCAGTGGCAAGTGGTATTGGCAGTGGCGGAGGCAGTGGTAGTGGCAGAGGCAGAGACAGTTGCAGTGGCAGTGGCGGTGGCAGTTGCAGTGGCAGTGGCGGTGGCAGTGGTGGTGGCAATGGCGGTGCCAGTGGCAGAGGCAGCGGCGGTGGCGGCGGCGGGGGGGTTGGTTGCGGGCGGGGCGGCGCGGCGGCTGCGCCAGCGTGGCGCCGGGGCTTGTTTTGCCTGCGCGAGCGCTGGCCGCCTACGCGGTCGCCTCCGCCGCGCGGCGCCGCATTGATCTATACACAACATTGGATAGGCCACGCCGCACATTTCACTTTCCGAATTTACGCATTCCATAAATTGAGGTTTTCTGCATGGCGGCCTAACGAATGTAATGCTAATTTGGCTTGGCAGGCTAACAAATTGCGCCGTTCTCCGTCTTGCCCGATTACGTAACTCCATATATATCTTGAAGTGGCGACGAAAAATGAACTGGACAATTCGACTAGAACGCAAATAGGTTTTGGCATTTACAAAGACAACTAACATTCTGAAAATCGTCATGGTTACTTGGGGTTATGGTAACTGACATTTCCTGGTATTTACTTTCTCGAGTACGAGCAAATACAACACATGCTATGTTAGAAAGTACTGTTTTATCAACAAAAAAATACTTTTTTGTTTCTCACTGATACCGTAAAAGAGGAATTTTTCTTGCTCCTGTACGTAGTTTATTACATTCTCTAACACGTAGCTTACTCAGAATCACATTTCGCAGTTACAAATATCGAAAAATGTTTCTTTTTCGTCCGTCCGTTTGTCTGTCTCTCTTAGTCTGCCCGTCCGTGTCTGTCTGCCCGTCCCGTGTCTCTGTCTGCCTGTCTGTCCGTCTATCCGTTTGTCCTTCGGTTTCAAAAAAAACACAAAAATGTCTCTAAATTATTTCTTTAACTTTATAGTAAGATTAAACTGAATACACTTCTAAAGATGCGATTTCCAATGTTTACCCCAAATTTCCAAAAATTGTGCAATTTATTGAACCGCCCCTTACGACTACATTATTGAAGATACAAAATGTTTCTTCAAATTAAATTTGTTCTCTCTAATTATTTCTTTTTAATGAATTTTAAAACTATTCACATAATTTTGAGTGAAATATGGACACTAAAGACAGCGAGGATATTGGCTGCGTCGTAGATGTCAATAACTGTGGCCATGACGGAGAGATGTACAACGAGGGAGAGAATGCAGTCATTTTCAATATACTGCTGAATATAACACAGACCACAGCGGCAACTGGGCTGCTCCTTAGGAAATGACGATGGAATTGGCGGCGTCAGTGACTTCCTCTACACCACATGAATAAGGGGGCGACAGCCGGTGTGGTGGCAGTGGCGAGGGCAGCGGTGGCGGACAGGGTGGGACAGGGTGACACAGGGTGAGGGCAGCCGCGAAGGTGGCGGTGGCCGGGCTCGTTTGTCTTGCAAGCGGCGCGGAGGAGAGGGGCGTGGCCGCTCATAACTCATCTGCGCGGAAATGGACTGCGCTGCAACGTCACCGGCGCGGGATGAGAATTCCACTAAGTTCTCCAACAACTGCATCGCCAAAGGAGCCGTTCGAAGGCTTCGCCAGACTTCTTGGTCTTCCACCGGATTTTACGTAGACGGCCTCTCAAGAGAAGTAATTTCGCTCGGTGTGTGTGGAAGTGTTCTGTTTATAAATTCCAACAATACTTATTATACTGTTCTTATATAATGTGTAATTACATAATTTATGGATTGTTCTGTCTAAGAAGGATATGACTCTCTGTTAAGATGTTCTCTTAATGTTTTCTGTTCTTCTAGTCTAAAAATTAACTTCCTGACTACGTTTGAAAAGGAGAAAAACGTTTTCTCTGACTAAACATTTCGTAGGATTTATGATAGGTTCCTCTATTACATTAAATGTTGAAAGTAAGAATGGTTACTACTTTGTTTTACCGACATAGAGTCATTTTCTACAATTCAATGAAAACAATAAATTACGGACTACAAAAAAATAGTATTTAAGTTGTTAATACAGATCTTCGTTGGGTAAAAATGATATTATAATGTTATAATTCGAATAATATTGCATTAAATACTGTATTTTCGTAATTAATTATTGGAATATCTTGGTATTACAGTATAATGATTAAACTATGTGAGTTATTTTGAAAATAAGCTATAAATGCAAGTTAAAGCTTTCAGCCAGGTAATGTAAGTTTAATACAGTCGAGTACGTCTGGCGGGATTACATTGCTCTGTTCCATATGTAGTCGGGCGGAAAGTCCATACACATATCACTGAGCACAAGCGAATAATATACGACCTGGCAGATTACCAGCAGTGACGGCAGAAACATAGCCAAAACATAAATTGCATTACAATTTGATGAAGAGCAAAAATAATTGTTAAAATGTGCTCGTGAATATATAGTTGTTAAACAACGGAAACAGGCTATAAAAAAGAATCACGAACCGATTGATTACATGATGTGGAACATTAGTTTGAAAGAAGAAAAATGTTCGGAAACAGTAGTTGTACAAGACCAGGAATTCACGAAGTATCGTAAAATCACATGATTAGTGAAGGTAACGTAAAAATAAGTCCAGAAATTTTCATCATATTTCATTTACAATATTGCAGATAAATTGAAATAAAAACTAATGTACCGTTTTAATATTCCCTCTACATTCCATAAGAAATAAAACACTCATTTCATCATACAATGTTTCATAATACACATCTCGCTCCTAATATACTAAGTTTGACATTTAAAGGCACCTGTATTTCTAAAGTAGCCTAATTTTTTCGGGTAGTCAGCAATATTATCAAAAAAGGAGAAACATTCGTTAATCCTGCATTGCTAATCTCTATCTACCAGCACAACCACTGGATTTCTTATAGGCTACTAACTACTTGGTTACGAAATGTGTTTACAACCTCAACCCATCACACCACCACGGTAACCTTGTTTACAATATCTCGTAACCCTTACCTACAAAAACACCTACCATCCACAGTCCCCCTTTCTATCGCCCTTAATCTCTAATGAAGCAATAAATGAGACAAACATCTAAGGCATCTATAAGGGGTGAAAGATGGTCATTTTTTACCTATGAACATATGCTAAGAAATCTCATGTTATTAACGCACACACGTGATATTTTCACACGCAATTAACGCACACACGTGATATGATTCGTTGTCAACTCATCGTGCAATGGTGTTTTTCAACTACACGTTCCTACAGAAAGAAATGTCACGTATCTACCAAACGCCAGTGGATGACATGTTGCCTACCAATCAGGGGAAAATCAGTCGAAAAATAAGATTTCACGCAACATATTCGCAGGCAAAAGGTAATAACCTTCGACAACCCTTCATGCCTCTCAACTTCACCACGTTTATTCTGATACACGCTGTATATTCCGCGGGATGCTGTGTATTCCTTCCCGCTAGCGCTGGGGTGCGTTTCGCGAAAGCCCGCTGCTTCTCCAATCCCTCACTGCGCTGCAAACTCCAGCGCGCTGGCGCCGCTCCGACGACGGGGCGTCGCCGCCCCTCGAAGCGCTGTCAGTGGCATCAGCCGCATCCGGCTCCTCCCGCACACCCCCGCCCCCGCCCCTCAGCCTAATGGCGCCCGCCCCGCCCCTCTCTCCTCGCCCTTCCCAAACGCCGCGCGCCGGTCGCCGCTGCCGCTGCCGTAGTTGCGCTGACGAGTTAATTTCGATTAGTGGCGCCGCCGGATATTGGTTAATGCGCCGCAGGCGGAAAGATGCACCCCTCTGTGGGCTAACCGCTGCTGGCGCAGGGAAGAGGGGAATGAAGGGGGCAGGATGAAGGGCGCGGCGCGTGCCGTGCGCGCACTGAGAGCGCTTTCGCGGATTAGCACCTGGGGAAGCGTAAAAATGATAGATGCTCCCGGCTGCTGAGAGAGAGAATAGCGAAGCGCTGTGCACGCGAAATAACAGTACGAGGTATGCAAATAGGATGGGAGAATAACTCAGTTGTCGGTGGTATCGTAATGTAGAATGTGAGCATTGTAGTGCTGACTCTTGTTTTTTTTGGGGGGGGAGGGGGGGGAAAGGAGAACGTTTCTAAATGCGAACGATGCTGATGGATGCCTTGAAGTAAATTTAGTGCAACAAATGGTGAATTAGTTTTTAGTATATGAACTAAAAACTGGTTGAAATTGCCTATGAAAGGAATTTCGAAAAACAAACAAACAAACTAACCAAGGAAATTAGGCGGCAGGAGTAAACATTTTTCGATCTGGGTACTAGTAAGAAGGATCCGAATAAAATGTTCCGTTGACAATAGGAACATGAAACATCGAAGTTTAACTTGTGACGTGGCAATTCATTGATGTGCAAATTTGTCAAATTATTTGCCGCTCCGATCTCGCTCTTCTCACACATTCAGTTAATCAATGTTTCGTAAGCTAGGGAGATGCCTTTTTCAATGGTGTGATATGTTTACAAAGTATCCGGGCACAAGGGGGAGGGGCATGATGAATTCCCCCACTTTAGTTCGTCACGCCACATCTTTCGATAATATTTAATTCCGATAAGTTACAGAACCAAAAGTTACGTTACTAAAAGAGCTCGGCATGAATCCTTCCATCTACCATATTACTTAGGAAAGATATTTCGGATACACCATTCAAAAGGTATTTTCAATCATATGAATGAAATCCACCAATCTAGAGAGAATGCATAATCTCGTCTTCAAAATGCCAAAAAACTTAACGAGTTCACTGAATTGCAACTGTCTACAACAAATATCTTTATCAACGCTAAAAAATATAATTTCCAATCACCTCTTTTGAGTCGCTTATCAACGTTGGCAACTAGCTGTGTAACAAGATTGATTTTTAAATGTAATGTTAATAACATGTTGATCAATAAAGCAACTTTGAAGACGAAAGACAACAATCTAGAAACTAATTTCATGTTGAATAGGTTTTATGCTCGTAACTTCCGTTCGCTTATGAGAAAATGAGTTATTCATAATTTGTCAACAATTTTCGAGATATTTTCGATACGTTTAATGCGATATCTCAAGACTCTTTAAAGAATAAAATGTATATTAAGTTATTACTGAATTACTTCGTTGCTGTAAACAAGTTGAGTTTAATATCCCTTAACTTCAAACAGAGTACCACTAAGTTCATGACGATCAAATCTTCAGACCTACTTCGCGTCCCCTCTACATCCGCTCACTATCATGATAGCTGGAAGAACGTAATCTTATCCGAGTACCTGGAAGTAAGAGCATCCCACGAAATTTGACGAAGACAAATTCAGTGGAGGAAGTTCTCAGGTGGAATTGAGTAAGATGTTCACTCTCTAAGCACTTTTAAATTTGTTTTTTTAAATTTTTCTTTACCTGCGTGAATAATAAAAATACAAAATAACCCAAACAACACAAAAGACACAATTCCACCAGTCTTGTTATATAGGTTTATGTCCTTACTTATAAGAACCTCAAAGCTATGTACAAAGAACGCACTGACAGGAAATTCACAAAAGAGTGAAAGAAAAAACGGAATGCAGAAAAAATACCACAACCACATTGTGGGTTGTGGGAATGCTGAGGAGAAGTTATTGACATCATTAAAGGATGAAATAATTTTTAAAAAAAATAAAAAGTAGGATTTTGTAAGCGTTTTGTATATATAATATTTTTAGACTGATGTTGACAAAGTCGTCGAAAGCTGGCTATCGGAATAAATCTGAGTTGACAAAGACGACATAATGTATTTAAGCTACCACCACATTATCAGACTTGGATGATCAACTCAACCTCAAATATGCCCCATAAAAATTCTAATTTCGATAGTTTTGGAAATTGAAAATAGATAATCGCACAGATTAAATTCATATTCGTAATCTTCATTATGAGACTAAATTCCTTAAGGAACGAATCTATAACTCGAGTTCCCCATCACTACATTTGCCAACCTTCCGTGCCTCTAATTTTTGTCCTCACCTAATCTTCATCCCTAGGATCCGTTTTTAATTTTTTTTAACAATTTTTTGTCTCCAAATTCCATCCATGAGACCCTCCGGATCTACGATTTGAGTGCTGCCGGGGCAATAAGGCCCGCATTATGTCACGATGGAAATTTATACATTAATATAATTTTATTAATATCCCCATGTACCATTTGCCGTTTATTCATTAGTAATAAACGGCACCACCCTTTACTTCTAGGCAGGTATGATTCAGTATGCTATTGGATACTATATGAATTCCACTTCAGTTTTTTTACTTGTTTGATTTATTTAATCTTACTTAATCTCCTTCAATTTAATCTTCGTTTACATTTTGTTGAAATTTTCAGCTCTGATAATGATTGCTACGCAATTTAAAATGCTTACAACTTACGACACAACAGCTATAAAATATCTATACAAAACTCTGTCACATTAATTACATTTTCTCGTTGCCAAAAAACCCTCTTTCGATTATTTTGCCCAATATATTGACAAATTCACATTTTTTCTACGATCATTTAAAATTACGGCATCGCTCTATGGTGCAATTTCCATTACGGTAGGCCGCCTTTCGGCCAAATCCAGGTTCGCGGCTCCATCAGGGCAAGCCCCGGCGCCGGCGGTGAGAGTTTGCGGGAGCGATAGGTTTTGTCGGACCGTAAAGGCGAGCGCGGTAGCGGAGCCCAGTGAATGCAGCGCGGCGCGGCGCGGCGAGGGGCGTGGAGAGTGTAGGGGCGAGGGGCGGGGCGCGGGGCGCGGGGCGCGGGGCGCGGGGCGCGGGGCGCGGGGCGCGGGGCGCGGGGCGCGGGGCGCGGGGCGCGGGGCGCGGCCGCCCGCCCCCGGATAAACGGCGGAAGCGGCGGAAAGCGTCAGCGCTGGGAGCAGCGCCCAGGGGCTGTGGCGGCGCAAACGGAGGAGGCGGATGCAGCAGGAGATGTTACGAGGATGGTAGAGTTGGTGCTGGCCGCTCACGGTGGTGAGGCAGGTTGGGGAAGTGGATAAACCGGGGATGGCAAGGTTGGGAAATGGTAACGGTGTAGGAGACGGGGGCGCTGATGGCGACGAGAGCGTCGAGGGTGGCGAGAGCGAACGGGGAGCTGAGGAAAGTGGGCGCGATGATGGGGGAGAGGTAACTGGGAAGGGGGCAGGGGCGACTGGGGAGGCATGGGCAGCGGGAGTAGATTGGGTGGCGGGAGTGGAGGGGTGGCGTGGGTGGAGGGGCGGCGTGGGTGGAGGGGCGGCGTGGGTGGAGGGGCGGCGTGGGTGGAGGGGCGACGTGGGTGGAGGGGCGGCGTGGGTGGAGGGGCGGCGTGGGTGGAGGGGCGGCGTGGTGGAGGGGCGGCGGGGGTGGAGGGGCAGCGGCGGTGGCAGGTCTGCGTGGGCGGCGGGCGGCGGGGGTGGGGGAGGCGGGAACACAAGGCGCGGGGAAGGGGGGGGCGGCGGAGGCAGCGTGGGGGAGGGGCGGCGGGCCGGCGAGAGGGCGGCGGCGGCGGCTGCGCAACGAACGAAGCGCGCTGCGGGTTGGCACGGCTCTGGCTGGCGCTGTGAATGCCAACCGGCGGCGCCGCGCCGCGCCGCGCAGCGTTGCTCGCGTTGCGGATGACTGGGGCGGCTGCCTGGTGGCTGGCTGACTGGCTGGTTGGCTGCCTGGCGTAGCATCGCGCCTGACTCAGCACGAGCCTGAGACCGCTACTGCCACCGCCGCCGCCGAGGAGGCAGATCTCACGGAGCCCCCCGTTCGCAGCAAATAAACCTTTCGCCGTGAGGGCTCTCAAGCCAGTTGCAGGGGCGGGGGCGGTGCTTGTGAAGTCGGACACGGCGCTGGTGAGAAACCCACGCTGGCTTCCGAAAGGTGGCTAGCGAGGAGATTGAGGTGGTGGCTGTTTGCAGGCGATGCCGCTCTGAAGTAGCGGTGTCAATTTAGAGGAATTGAAGGAGGCAGCGACGGAAGGAGACGAAACCGCCACGAGGGGCAGTTAAAGACAGTAAGCAGGCCTTAGGAAGGCGCTAAGCTTGATAGGGGGTCGTGAAATTGAGTGGCGAGTTGTATTTCTCATTTAGGACTAATAGTAAAATGTCCACGTCAAAACGTAGACTACATATTATTTAAGAATTCTTAATTTAACTGGACAAATGCTTCTCTAGCTTACATAGTAATCTAATGGATTCAAAAAATATTTTCAATTCGTATCCACAAGTACATATTTTTCGTATTTTTTACTTTCTTCGATATATTTATATGTAATATATTACATTCCTAATTATATTTTGTGAAACGTGGAAATCTCTCTGCGGGCGTATTCGGGAATGTCTGCGCTGCTGCGTAGAAAACATCTGGGAAAACATTTGAGAGTACTTTTTGTGGGAAACGTTTTGGAAACATTTTTGGAGAAACATTTTTGGGAAAACATTTTTATAAAAACTGTTATGGGGAAAAATTTATGGGGTAAAACGTTTGGAGGAACATTTTAAAATAATCAAAGGAATTTTTAAAGGAATCGACTGAGGAAGACCTTCCTTGACCAGCCCTGAAGAAGACCACGACAAGACTGTAGAAACGTCGGCAACACATCCTTCAACGCGGCATCCCCCGGACAGCCACAATCAATTATATGACTGTGGCCGCGGAAGTCTACGACTTCAATAATAAAAATCGTTAACAACTTTAAAAAAAGGAACCCATCCTAATATAGCATTTTAGGATAGTAGAAGTTTCACTTTCAACATATGAGAAACTCACGCACCTTTCGTACTTTTGTTAATATTTATTTATATTATTTGTTATATTTCAAAGAACTAGCTAACAAATCCTAAACACGTTTAATTGGTAAGGAAGTCAATGACTTTGCCTCAGGAATGTTTTAAACATAAAGTCTTACGCATGACATCCAGCATTGAATAGATCTGTTTTATTTGTCCAGTATTTCCAGACTGACGATTAACTCTCAGAAATCTCGTTTAGTTGAAGAAGTTTTTGAATCGGACGGAGAATGCAGTTTCTTGGGGCGAACGACATTAGAAAGAGGTTGTAGAACGTGGGTGGCAGAAGGGGGATGTGAGTGCAAGGGCAGAGAAGAGGGGTCTCGGGCAATAGACTTGTCGGGGGCTAACGATGGATGCTGCGGAAGGGGAAGTAGTAATTGCGGAAGTAAATGTTAGGGCGACTGCGGGAATGACTGCGCGGACAGAAACTGCAAGGGGAGTCGGAAAGTTGGGACGGAGTGCGAGGGTAACGCTTAGAAGCAGCAATCATGACGTTTGATGTAGTCGCGGGATACGGGAACTTGGAGCAACGATTTGTAGTAATGATCCTGACTACGGCCCTCGTTTTGAGAAACTGTAATTGTGATGAGTTTTCTTGCTATTATTGCTGATGCTGAATGTAGTGTTGATTAAAGTGTAGTGTCCTGGTACGTGCAAGAGTTTTGAGATTATAATTGTGATACTCATGATAGTGTATGCGTTAATGTCTAGTATGACATGCTTCGAAACTAGTAAAAGCACTGATGGTAATGCACATTAGCTGGTGGGAGCCTTTTTGTAATGATCATTGTGACAACGATTACTTTGTTATCTACAACACCGATGCCTGAACAGCAAATGCAAGGTATAGATTTAGTGCTATTAGCCTTATTTGTACTGTGTAGGCGAAGCTACTCTTTGACAACAGCGATAAGCTGATGATTACAATAATGAGTACTGACTGATGTAACTCGGCAGCGTCATTTGGGATAAGACAATCTACGTCTACGGCATTGCCCTAATTGGCTGGGTATTGAAAGCTTGCGGCCTCAGGAAAAACGAACCAGCGATCGCGGCGGCGGGATGGAGCGTGCTTGAGGCGGCGCGGCGCCTACTGTCAGAGAGCGCGGATGGCTGGTGGGCGGTGAAAGGCGGCTCTGCTAACAAGAGGGGTGACGTTGGCGGAGGGTAGCGGAAGGCGGGAGAGGGTGACGACAGCAGAAAGAGTGACGAAGGCGGTGATGGAAGGCGGCGTGGGTGAAGGAGGGTGGGAGAGATCGACGCGGCCGCCGGAGACAGTGGGGAGTAAAATGTAGAATGGACAGAGCGAGCGGTGTGGGCAATGAGGGCCACGAGAAAGGCTGAGGCGGCGAGGGTGTCGGGGTCGGCGGGGATGTATGGGATGGCGGTGGTCCTGGGGCAGTGGGGGGTGTCTGGGGATGAGGGGGGAGTTGGGCCGGTGAAGGGCTGGGGCGGTGGGAGTGGCTGAGGAGGCGGGCGTCTGAGGCGGCGGAGGGATGGGGATGTGGGGGTGGATGGGCCGGCGGAGAGCTGGAGTGGCGGGGATGTCTGGGGCAGCGGGGATGTCTGGAGTAGCGCGGGTGGTTGCGGCTGCGGGGGTGTCTAGGGGGATGTTGGGGCCGGAGGGGATGGCTGTGGCGGCGGGAGTGTCTAGAGCGGCGGGGGTGGTCGCGGTGGGCAGGCCCGGTGGCGGGGGTAGTCGCGTTGGGCTGGGCCGGCGGGGGCTGGAGTGTCTAGGACGGCGGGGATGGCTAGGATGGCAGAGGTGTCTGGAGCGCCAGGGGTGTCAACAGCGGCGCGGGGTGGTCGCGGTGGGCGGAGCTGGCAGAGGGCTCGTGGCCGGGGGCGGCGTCGGGGGCGGGGGCGGGGCCGCGGGGGCGGCGCCTGCGGTAACTTTTGCGCTGTGCACCTGGCGTAAAGCGCGCGCGCGATCCGCATGCGAACGCGGCCGCCGCCGCCGCCGCGCCCTCCGCGCCGCCCCGCGCCGGCGCGACGTGCGCCACATGCAGATCCGCCGCGTGCCGAATTGGCGTTTTTGCGGCCACGCGCCGCCCGCGCTCGCGCCGCTGCCGGGCAGGCCTCTTCGCACTCTCCGGCTCTCTCCGCCTCCCCCCACGACTCTACGACCGCACTCTTGCTATCAACGCGTCCTGCGGTACTGTCTCACTTCGCGCCCGTACACGAGTCGTCTCAGAAACTACCGTTGGCGCAGTCACCAGCATCGTCGTGCATCTCCGCCACAATCAACTGCCTTTTACATATATTCAAATTTCTACCCTCCGCTGCAATTTATAGTTCACTGGGAAATATGCAATCCGAGGACTAGGTATCATCCTCACATACTAACTAAAGAGAAGAAAGAAAACCTAAAAAAAATGAATAGTTTATTTCGTATGCATGGACAGTAACGTTTATAATTTCGTTTAAGAGTTTGCTGTCTCGCAATCTCTTTTCCATCGCTGGGAATGCTCAAATTTGCTTCTCTCATTCAAGTGCAAAAGTCGGCATGACATATAAAATCTCCGTTATGACCCGCAAAGCACCTGCCGCCCCTCCCTGTTCGCCTCTCTTTACAGTTCTCTGCCGACCGAAATTTCCACTGGGAGAGGCTGTCGACGCCTAGCGTTTGTATAACTAAATTTTTCCCTGAAGTCTTCAAGTTTTGAACGTGAACGGCATATCGATTGGTCGACCTGGCAGTATCACAATTTGTGCGCACCAACTCTAGTGGTCGTTCCGAAGCAATACTTTTTTTCTCATCACTCCTAGCAATGGCCATCGACTTTACAAGCCAAATGACTTTTTGTCACTTCTTTCTCCAGTGCAATTGCAACCGAGTTTGATTTCATTTCCCACATTGTCTCTTACATGACTTACGTACTTACGTGGCGTTTCAGCGAGACGACTTCTTTTTCACTAATGACAATGTGCTGTACTTAATAGTGGATAAAATTGATTGTAGATGTGAAGAATTTTGAATTAATGTAGATTGACCAAATATTATAATGAATTTATCATAATTTAATTTCTATGATGTGTGAGTCAAACTGCGGCTTTGATTGTGAAAAGAAAATACGCAAATTACAGAGCTGATGACAAGTGCAAACATTAATCGCTAAATACCTAAACAAGGAGGCATAACATGAGGTCAGCCTCAGACAGCTATGTTGACCTATTTTGTTTTTTTACAAAATGAACCACAATAAATCATTTACAAAAATCCAAATTCTTGGAAATGTTCTTAAGACAGCGATGAATGACCCTACAAGGACTACCGTTTAATTCTCCACAACAGCTCGTCGAGAGGGACAAACTCACATACTCGGGGTTAGATATTCAATTTCAGACAAGGCAGCCTCCACGTTGACAAAGCGTCTCTTCCCCCATTCATGCGTAATTCAGAGAACGATCCCGAGAAGTTTTTTTTTTCTTTTTGAGAGGGACGCGCGACAAACTTGAAGACGTCTCTCGGCGGCACTAGCTGCAGCGACCGCCCATGCCCTAATTCTCTATCTGCCAGCGCCGCGCCGTTGCCTGCGTCCACCCCACACCCACGCCTGCGTCGTCGCCCTCGACCAGGGTTGCCAGATGCGTTGTGAGTTCCTTCCCTACCACTAATACGGAATATCCCCAAATAACCTCTTTCATGAAACAAAATTCCTCAACTTTGAAACGAAAAATATTCTCCAAATTATGGACCAACACGAGCTGTTCGTGACAATTTCACTGGTTGGCACTAAATTCAAATAATTTACATCAACCAATCATCATCATTCGAGCTACTGGAAGCCTTATACTGTCCTCGTTTTTCTCGTGTTTTTCTTTCTGTATGCCTGTCGTTTATTTGTCTGTTTTTGATCCATAAAAATGAGAGCAAATGGCTTATATTGTTTCGTTTTATTATCAATAATTGAGATAATAATATTTCTATAACGAATCCGGATGAAAATAATTTCCCCAAAAAATCCCCTAATGTGTCCCCGTCCAGTTATGTTCCGCATTCTTTCCCCACAACGAAAAAGAAATCCCAATTTCGGGGACAAAATTCCCCAACCTGGCAACCCTGCCGCCGCCTTCGCCAGTGTCTGGCCGCGCGCGAGGGACTAGTCGCGGGAGGGAAATCGCGGAAGTGGCGAAGGACGCATAAAGGAAACGCGTGTGCGTGGGGAAGAGAATACCTCTTTTAAGGCAGTGAGCTACGGTGGGGTTTGCGCGTGCCCGCACTATGAGCGCTGAGTTTGTGGTCTCTAAAAAATGGTAGTGCTGGGAGTGAGTCGAAAGTTATGTATTCAGGAAACGTGTTCGTTGCCACAGTATAAAAAAAGGATAATACGTCACTTTTATGGAAGGGGACTAAAAAAAAACGAAATTACAGTATTTCTCTAGCGTAAAATGAATAACGAAATCATTATGCAAACCAAGTTTTATAAAGGGGTTTAAAATGTTATTAAATTTAAAATCAAGTCTCTAATAATTATTTAAACGAAGCGTTGTAGTTGATAATAGAAAACACATTCCTCTTACATTATAACTCATAATCGAGTCTAACATGTCCAAAACTTACAGGTTTGTATTAACTGTATTGGTACAAAATAAAAAAAAAATTACTAAAAAGAGAGTGATAATTTTACAATTTTTACTTAATTGGTTACAATCAGTATATGCAAACTAATTGTGTAATGACAATAATTTGTATACAACGCGCATTCATAGGGGCAGTAGGAATTGATATGTTGGCGCTTGGTTTAGGTAGATACAAATACAGAAATTCAAAATGAGCAATCGGACAAAATGGTCAAATAATCTATACGTACAGCACAACAGAAATGGATATAGTTTATTTCCAACGTAATTGAGGACCATGGGAAAACATATTGAGAGAAACTGAATAATGATATTCCAAGGTAGGTTATTCTCGAAAAGGTAACTAAAAACAGCACTTACCTTCTAGCTCTTAGTAATGGTAACGAAATACTATTTCTACCGCAATTTCTGTCTGAATTAACACATCTGTCATCATTGTTTGTAAAACTCATTACAAATCGTAGAACATCAAGTGCGCGAACGAAATATTTCAAGCAAACATCAATACAAACTCAACAATTATTAATCTGCATTTTAATACTTATAAATCGTCTCCCAACAATGAGACGAAATTCAGTAAAATACAACTGTCGTCTCGCAGGGCAGAATGTTATTATCGCATTCCAATCAGACATTTTTGAGGACCAGCAAATTAAGCTCGGGAAATTAGAATATGCAATCAGTTAAAATCAGTTGCAATCAGTGCATAAGTTACATCAAACTAGTATTTTTACTTTCCCGTATACGTACGTATGCAGGGAGTGATATACGTAGTATAGGGAAAGTAATGTAATGCTGCGCGAAAAAATGGCCAATTTTCGGCGGAAAAAAATTAATTGCCGAGCCGTGAAAACGAAAAAGTGGATAAAAACAGTTGCTGGATTAAGAAAAAAATCCCCTAATACGTGGTGTAGCCAGAAACCCTGTTTTCTAGGTCCTTGATACCGAAAACCCAATTGAAACGAAAACGTCTGTCTGTCTGTCTGTCTGTCCGTCCGTCCGTCTGTCTGTCCGTCTGTGAACACTGCTAGCGCCTAAACCATACGTACGATTTCTTCTAAAATGAATATTCCCCGGTCGATCTGGTTCTAGTCAAAGCTTGGAGATTTTAAAAAGATTCTTCAAAATTTGGGGATACTTTACATGAAGCCCCCCCGACATTTTCAAACCTTTCTTAAAAACGGCTCCAAATTTTTTCTTTAAATTTCTTTTATGAATAGAGGAAAATACACTTTTTAACATGGCATAGGTCCGATTTTCACGGATAACTCTGAATTTTCGAAAATTATGAAAGTTTGAATTTTTTCGGCGTCTTTCTCCAACAACAAAATTGAAGATAGAGATTTTTTCTTCAAATAAAATTTGTTCTGCTTATTAAGTTCTTTCATAAAGGTCATGTAAATGTTTTTCAAAATTTTAGTAGTTCTCGTGCAATATTGCGTGCAATATGTGCAATTTTAAAAATAAGATTTTCTCAAAAACGGCTCCAAATTTTTTTCTTTAAACTTTTGTAGGGATAGTGGTATACGTATTCAATCAATGACATAAAAGCCATTTTGGTCTATCGGTTGTTTTTTTCAAAAATTACAAAAATGTAAACTTTTTTACTTGTCTCTCACGTCGTTAATATTTACATTATCGGCGATTTTTTTTTACATTGCTATATAACGAGTATATATGCTTTAAATAATGTCAAGTAAAGTTTCTAGAAACACTACCGTTTTCTGTGAAAAGTAGCTCAAATTTCGGCATTTTCAGAAATGCTCAAACGCCATTTTCTCATATGTGACTGCAAATTTTTTCTTGAAACTTTTGTAACGGATAGTGCTAATTACACTCTTTAGTATAGCATAATGTTTATTTTCAGTTATTCTTTTTGTTTTTTCAAAAATTACATAATTTTAATTTTTTTGAAAGATTTCTCACATATTTGATATGCACATTACCAGCAATTTATAAACACTATTGAATTTGTGAGTGTAAATGCTTCAAATAACTTCAAATAAAGTATTTTGAAAACTCAAACATTTTCTGTGAAAATGATCTTCAAATTTCGCAATTTTAGTAGTGCTAAAACGCCATTTTCTCTTAAACGGCACACAATTTTTAAAAGAAAATTGCCATTTATGACTAGATTTTTGTGTTCTTTAATATTCTAAAATTAATGTTTCCGTTCTACGAATAGGAAACCGAAAAATTAAGAAAATGACAAAAAAATTACTTTTGGCGATGATAGATGACAGCTGGCAAGAAAGAGTTAGTAGCAATTCCGAATAGCTAGCGAAGACCCAAGGAAATAGAAAACTAATACGGGAAAGTCTGTGCCATTCTGTAGCACCACTAGTTTTTAAAATGTATATACCTTCCTCAAAGAACTGTTTTTTAGATTTTTTTACAAAAACGTCGGAAACAGCGAGGGCGCATCGATCAGGATAAATCTTAATTGTAAATGTTAGAAAGGAGAACGGTCATTAGGCCCTGAACGAAACGCTCACATCAACAAATATACTAAATTATTCACCTCGATATTACTTTGTTCTTCAAGCAAATGATTGCGAGAGAACTTGTTCTCCTTGCAATATAAGAATCGGTTACGTAATATGCATTTACATTG
This sequence comes from Acheta domesticus, assembly GCA_031308135.1. Lineage (NCBI taxonomy): Eukaryota > Metazoa > Arthropoda > Insecta > Orthoptera > Gryllidae > Acheta > Acheta domesticus. The sequence goes on from JAHLJT010009436.1 coordinate 241,632,091, forward strand.
CAAGTAACTACATTCACTAAGAAATTCAGTTTAACAATTAGAAGGGATTTCCAGAATATCCAACAGCCTCCAAGCGACTCCCAAATTACTTTTACAGACTTACACAGCCACAAACGAAGCGCGGGAAATTTGAAATTGCCATTTCAATTGTTTTCCTATTTACTAAAACAATACTGGTATTTTCGAAGTATTTAACATTATATTACTTGAAGAACTGTTTTTGATGAACACATTTTGAGATTTTTTTAAAATGTGCATTGGGTGGCAATAGATAGCAGCAGGAAAGAGGATAGAGCAAAAACAAAATGATAGCCCAGACCAAAGAAATTAGAAAACTAGTCATTTTCGTTTGAAAACGTTCCAGCGACTTTACGTAAATTTACACCCAAAATTAAAATATCGGTTTCAAATTTAAGCGGCCGCGACATCAGCCAGATCAATTGGGTAATATCAATTCTGGAGAAAATCGGCTGAGCGTTTTAGCCCCTAGCCTTTGTTCACAGACGGACAGGTAGACGGACTGACGTTTTGTCGTCAATCGTTTTTTTCGGTGTCAAGGACCCACAAAAGAGAGATTCTGCCCACATCACGGCTTAGAGAACATTTTTTCTAAATTTAGCAACTGGATTAGTCACTTTTTCGTTACCGGGGTCCGGCAATACGAATTTTTCTGACGAAAATTCATCGTTTTTTCCCCGCAGCATTACAAAACTTTCTCTTTACGGCGTAAGCTGTAGCGAGAAAGGAAAAAATCATTACCCGGTCAATTTTTATAACAGCTAATCCATTTGTCCATGAATCCATAAATCCTATTGACCATGAAATGATAATCTCCACTGTGAATAGCAAATCAGCATAATAACACGCAATAAAAGGAATAGAGGCAAAGTGTTATCCCAATAAACATCTAATGTAACTAATTCAGAGCATCCATTGTGATACGATTAGCAATAAAGCGGATTACACTGTTATCTAAAAAATAAATACATTTATTTTATTCATACGCTTAAAGAATCTTCTTAACCGCCAATAATACGCTATTCCAGCCCTTCATCACCTGCGGATAATATTTTTTAATCTATTCCCCTGAGCGCTCCTGGCGGCAGCCATTGATTGATGTTTCAAAGCGCGTCAACCTGTTTTTGGGCATTAGCCCCGTTGGTGTAGTAAATGTTTAGGTGAACAATTGTTTTGCAATGAAAATGAGGACAAAACAATTGAGAGAAAATGCAACGTAACCAAATTAAACATTTTATTCATTCAAACAAAAACACTAATTTGCTTTCATCCCTTTTAATTATTTAATTAAACGAGTATTTTTCTATTGAATATTTTTTGTCGATATATCATTTTCTAATAATATACTAGAAATTTCCAAGCAAGAAGTATCTTTCATATTAAATTTTAGTAAGCTAGAGTATCAACATTCAATCTCGATTTCTCTTTTCTCCAAAAATCTGAAATAAAAAGCTGAAACTATGAAAACGGGGGGATATGCCCGAGCTGTCATTACTAATCGCGTCTTTCCGAACTGTACCGTCACGTGAAGCGTAATAGTTCGGCGCGGTATCTCTGAGTTCAGAGATTACCAGATTAGTTTTAAACTATCGAAAAGGAGGACACTTTTCGAGGAGGACAGAACCTACCAAAGGAGGACAGAACCTACCAAACGAGGACAGAACCTACCAAAGGAGGACAGAACCTACCAACGGAGGACAGAACCTACCAAAGGAGGACAGAACCTACCAACGGAGGACAGAACCTACCAACGGAGGACAGAACCTACCAAAGGAGGACAGAACCTACCAACGGAGGACAGAACCTACCAAAGGAGGACAGAACCTACCAAAGGAGGACAGAACCTACCAACGGAGGACAGAACCTACCAAAGGAGGACAGAACCTACCAACGGAGGACAGAACCTACCAACGGAGGACAGAACCTACCAAAGGAGGACAGAACCTACCAACGGAGGACAGAACCTACCAAAGGAGGACAGAACCTACCAAAGGAGGACAGAACCTACCAAAGGAGGACAGAACCTACCAAAGGAGGACAGAACCTACCAACGGAGGACAGAACCTACCAAAGGAGGACAGAACCTACCAACGGAGGACAGAACCTACCAAGGAGGACAGAACCTACCAAAGGAGGACAGAACCTACCAACGGAGGACAGAACCTACCAAAGGAGGACAGAACCTACTAAAGGAGGACAGAACCTAGCAAAGGAGGACAGAACGTACCAAAGGAAGACTGTCCTCCCTAAAGGAGGACGATTGGTCACCTTATAATGTTTTATCCCGGAAGGGGGTGATCTTTCTCCCCCGTTGAATGGCGTGATCTGGCGCCAATCTACAAGTCGGCTTGCGGGGTATTTTCCAGGACGGAGGAATTTACATGTCTCAGTGTACGTGTGTGTAAGGGGAGAGGGTAGAACAAGGAAGAGGAAGGAAAGACCACGCGCGGTTCGTGGCCCGTTTGTTAGGGGATACTGCTTCGGCATTCGCCTGATACTGATCGGGAAAATCACGGAAATCGAATGATCAGAACTGTCGGCTGCTAGAATTCTCCTCCAGAGTTGCTGCAGAGACAGTGGCAATGCTGGCTATAAGCTTAGACTGTCAAACTAATTGTTAGACGTAACCTATAATTTGTACTAACTAAATTGTACAAATTAAGCTAAGTATGTAACTAAATTGTATACTAACATAACTTAACTAACTAGACTAACTAGAACAACTAGACTAACTAAACTAAATAAACCAATCTAACTAAACTAATTACATAACTAAGTTGTACGAGTATTAACATATTTTTCACTTTGTACTTCCCAACAATCAGAATAAAATAAAATGTTACACACGACGATAAAGATATTTCCTCTAGTCGAAGCAAATTCCTCATTCACTTTGCTCACTCGTGAGGTAAAGCCCTCCTCATGCAGATGTATTATTTATGTTATTGTGTAATAAATTAGTATCTCCTCTTTGCAAACTGGCGAGTTTACAGGTCAACCTAGGTTGCAAAGCGGACCATATATTTACATGCTCTCATAAAAAAAAGGCTGCTTATGCAAGTGAAAAGAAACCCTTTAGAATACCATTGAATGTGAGAAAGACTTCCTTCAGAAACTCTAGAAATAAATCGGGCTTGGGTAAGTGACGTCAGGTTAAAGCAGAAAATGTTTAACAGAAAAAATAAATTTAATAACTCATAAATAGGTAAATGCTGACAGTATATTACAAATTAAAATTAGCGAAGGTAATTTGAGATAATTAAAATGAATGAGTACAGCTTGTGCGTTGGAGAACAATAAAACTAAACAATTAAACAATGCAGTAAAGGTTGCAAGTTATAACAATATATAAGTACTATTGTTATGTTGAAAATTGAATGGTATATAAGTAGTCTCAGCAATCAAGAGAAACAATTATGCAATTAGTGTACAATTAAACAAATGTTACATTAAATACAATATTATGCAATGATGCACTGCAAGGATTAAACAGTTGAAATCTTCAAATCAAATGATCTGACGTGAAATTAAAATTATTGAAATGTAATTTCCGCGGCAGTATGTCAAATGGATTTACGTCCGCAGTACAAGCTCTCTTAAACACAAACGCATGCTAAATAACTAAGAATCAAGCTCAGTATTAGTTTATGCTATAAATTCGCAAGCATGATGAGAATGACCGAAATTGGTGCAGGATACACTCGCTGCAGATATGCTATGGAATTTTCGGACAGTTCGGACAGTCGGGTATGGAAATCTCGAAGACATTGATGCGCATCTTTGGCATTTCATTGCTGCAAAATAAAATTGCTTTCCATTCTAATTTGCGTTTGTCATAGATTGTGGTAGCTTCATTTAGGAGTTACGACATTGTGTTGCTGAAATATTCGAAATTCTAGGTTGTGAATAGGTCAGTAAAAATAATCGTACGCTACAATTTTGAATTTTTCAAGTTGACCATGTCACGATTACCTTTTAACAACGTTATTTTGTTCAGTATTTTATGTTTCTTTTGTAGACATATGGCAGAGTAACATAATTGATTTTATTGGGCCTACATTGATTTGCACGTAATCATTCAAACATTAAACGAGCAGTACCTCAAAACTCCATTAATGTGCCTTAAGATTATCTCTCAATGAGTCCTTCACACATTTCTAAAGTGCCCGTGCGAGAACTATTGCATGTAAAATAACCAAGCCCCTCCTTTTCCGCACATGTTTGAGATAAAATACTGTAGCGAAGTTAACAGAATATGTTCTTCAAGTGTCTCGCCCCTTATCACGAGAGAGGGTATTCGGAAGAACCTCTCCTCCAAAATGGTAAGTACAGTTCATAAACGTTCTTATTTTGTAGATTATGGTATGAAAAATATTAGTTAAGAGCCTCTATCTCCAAAAACCGCTTTTAAGGTCCTATGACGCATGGTCTACGAGATATGCACGATCTATGTAAGGAGCCAGCAGGTTAAAGAGTTAACCGTGTGTTGCGAATTGCATATACGCCTGCCTAAAATACCTCTTTTTTCAATAAAATTAATATTAATTCAGGGAAAGTGCCATTTGTTTACCTCTACGTAAAATTATATTCTTTTGACACTTCATTTGTTACATTATTTTAGTGTAAAAGCCGTCAACTTATCAATACTACAGAAAGTGAAATATCGTGTCAAAATAATTATTTTTGTATGTGTAATTCCGGAAAAATATCTTCAAGACTTTGTGTTACCAGAGAAAGACATACCTGCGTCAGTGCATTCCATGTCGACGCAGTAGCAACTGAGCTTGTTCGTTGTTGAAAATGTTCGTTGAAACGTACAAATGGAGTATTGAAATAATAAAAATAAAAATAATTTATAATTTAACTGTCTTTAAATTTAAGGGATAATTTAATAATAATAATAATAATAATAATAATAATAATAATAATATAACTTATTTACAAAAGTACTGAATAGCGTCTGATGACAGAGTTTGTGATGCGCGCCGACGGCTGACTTCCGAAACGTTGCCATAACGCGCCCATTATTCTTATTGCGGTCTTAAACACGTTTTCTTAAGCTCTGGTTCATGTAGTTCGTAGTAATAAAGATTTTGGGTATATTTACCGAACTACATTTTGGTAATTTTGACTAGCTAGTGACGCGAAATTGATCAGTGTGCGTCGCCAACTCCGAAGACGGAAAATCATGGCGTCGATGACAGGGCGAGCAGAGACATTTTAAAGTAAACACATATTACCAGTGATTTTTCATAATTATGATTTGCAATTTTCATAATTATGATTTGGGTTGAGATAAATTACTTTGGTATTTTTATTTGCTCTCGGTGTAAAAGGTTTTACTTTGAATTAATATTATTTCCTTTAAGTATCATTTACACCAAAAATCTATTGTAGGATTACAGGTGCTACTCGCATTTCCAAATAAACGTAATAATGTGGGTTATAAGAATATTAGCTTAACTTAGTGATTATAATGAAGAATTTAACTTGGTTTAATCACCAACCTCGAATTTAATTGCATTTTTATCGTTTGTTGAAAAGCTTTTTTTTCCAACTAGGAAACATCCTGATACTTGGATTTGGGATGAACCATAGGTGCCCACAATCCACTTCCCTTTCTGATTGGATATTCAACTAATACATTGCTCAGAGTGTTACACTATGAGCAATAGTATTTTCTAGAAACACGTCTTGGGCACAGATTTTCCGCAGGTCATTTCTCATCACGGACTCCTTCAGCCCTCAAGCCCTTCACGCCGCTTCGGCAAACCACCGATATCTATTCTCAGCATTTATTTTCGAAATTGTCTTATCATTAATTGAGTGTATTGTCGTAATTGTGTACCTTAATATTCAAAGACGTTTTACAAGTTACTGAGATCATTTATCAGAAACGTAGTTTTATACTATTTCATTTTTGAAAAATATTTATAGTACAACTATGAACAAAGTGTAACTAAATTTACAAAAAACTGTAACCAGCTTATATTCTATTACTCATTTGTAATTTTGGTACATGAACCTCAACGTATTTAGTGATTTTTTAAATTTTATACATATATACAGATAGTTGTGGACATTACTAGTAGCTGAAAACGGTATGAGAGTATAAACGTTAACAGTATTTAAAATTAATGCCCATGGAATTAATTGGGCCAATGGAATTAATTAAAGTGAATAAGAAAAACACAAATTTGTTAGGAGTTGTGTGTTCTCATATATATGCAAAATAATTCGTTTATAAATATTCTACAAATAATTCTACGTTATTAATCAATATTAAAATGTACATAATTACCAAATGACACAACAAACACATTATACCACACTAATTTCTCGTATAATGGATATTTATTTTTTTAAATAAATGTTGAAAATGAGTTAAGAAGTTAAAAATGATTATTTAAAACCGCAAACTATTGTGGATATTAAAAACACGTAAGAGAAGGTGTGCTAAATATGACCAAAATGAGGTTCCATGAAAAAACAAAAATACAGATATCATCTGCTGAAGATATTTACACAACTTTTCAAAGGTAAACATCAACAACCATTGGGTGCTCCTCAAAAACAAACATACGACGGAGGAAAAGGACAAATCGTCACCTTTTAATTACAAACACAAACGAAAACATTTTATTTTTCTTGGATGGACTTCGGTCTGCGAGGCGGAGTTTCAAAGCAAAGTAATTTACCTCGCCATTCCTTTTTACAAAAAGTTAAGAACTATTTTTATTCCACCTCGGGCAAACATCGGGAGAGCTCCTCTTAAAGGGAATAGCTCTCCTTCAAACGCTCTGCTCCAACTGCAGACTCGCACATCGCGTTAGCATCAACTAAACGGGCACGCTCTTGAGCTCCGATGCTTTGTTGAAGAAACCATCGAAGATTTCTTACTTAATTTTCACATCCTAAGACAATTTTATGGCTTTTCTTCGTGTTATATTTCATTGACTGAACATTTTCCTCAAGGGATTTCGCTGAAAAGGTCGTTTTTCGGTTTGACTACATGAAATGTAAGGAAGTATTTCTTTTTTTATGCAATTGATGTTGAAGGAAATTAAATTTCATTTTTGTTAAATGATTTGCGTGTTCAGCATTCAATAAATTATTTTCTCGAACTGCTATTGAAAACATACACAACTGAAAATTTGAATGATGTATATTTTATTAAACTTAAAAACTGAACACGAGTAATACTTCATTGCGATATTTCCATGTTGCTGTCCTGCCATTTGCAGAAAAATGGAAACCATCAAAAATTTTAGTTGATATCTGGAGAATTCTACTGGAATGTTTGGCACACTGTAATGTTTTCACGTCTATATCTATAAAAATATATAAAATATAAAATTAAAGAAACGTTAATACAAATTGGAACCTGTAAATAAAAGGATGATATTTCCGACAATATTCGACTGAAAATCTTCCCTTTCAACCTCACCATTGCAACCTGGCTTTGCATTAATGCTAATTGCATTAATGTGAATTATCAATTAATATATCTATTCAATCTTTTATACATAGTTATTATTTAATCTACTTTAATAAAACGTTAAATATGCAATTTGTTAAAGGTCAAGCATGCACGAAAGTTTGTTTATATTGAAAGAAAGAAAATATGATTCCAACTGAATCAAACGAACCTACAAAATGTCAGCATTTAAGATAGCATTAGATGGAAACTACAATATTGTTTCCGTCGAAAAGTACCTCGACAACATTTAATGCTGCCAGTAAAGAACTGAAGCATCTTTCTCGTAATCAGGTAATAAGTCTACACTCTACACTACTTACTACATCAACGTACAACGCTACAACTACGTGAACTTCTTTGCTTATCCATGATTCACTATTTAGCTGTTCAGAGATACTATTCAGAGATAGTATAAATTGCTTGCAAGGATAATATATATTTCAAACATCTCATTGTATGTTTCTTCAGATCACTTAACTGTTTGCCATTGGAAAATGATAGTGTACCACCATAGTGAGAATTAAACTTGATTTATCAGTGCATTGCACGATGGTAGAACGAAATGAAATATTTTAAAGGTGTTAAACACAGACTAGAAGGACTCCAGGAATACATATTTTCTCGAATTTTTGGAAATAGCTACGTAATATAATTAATTCGTACATTAAACCTCCCCTTTCGATCCTGATAACACTTTATCCAATACTTGAAAATATCAAACTATACCATTAAAAATATAATGTAATCATGAATTGATTTAAATATATAATAGGGAGACATTTATTGCATGATGAAATAAATTTCTATCTTTTGTATTGAAGGAATAGAGAAGAGTCGAAAGCAAACTTTGAACTTTAGCAATATACGAAATTTCAGTGGTTTAAAAAAACGGACTCCTGCGATTTTATTAGGCGTAAGAAGATTATAGTATTCTCTCTGAAATACTTTAAAGAAAAAAAAATTAGCGTTTTCTGGGAAAATCTTGTTACGTTTTTACTCTCTCGCATTTACTTCGTAAGAATCGAGCGCCGGAAACGGCAAATTTTCGGCAAAAAATCTTATATTTCCAGGCCCTAAACAAATCCTGTTTCTATATATGATAAATTACTTACTCTACCACGTAGTTTCTCCAGAATAGTGGTAGTCCCTTTTTTGGCGAAGTCTCCTTTTTTCCGAAAAACGAAAAAAAACTTAATATTTCAAAACTACAAATTGAAGATAGAAACGAAAATCTGTTGTAAAAAAGCTCTTTAAAAAACTATGTACAATGTTTTGAAGAAACGAGTAATTCTCGCATAATTTGTGGCTGAGATTAATATATTTTATAAAAAAACGTTTTCACAAAAACCGCTCCAAATTTTTTCTTCATTTTTTTCACTGGTAGAAGAAGGGACACTTAAAGAGTGGGTCTCATTTGGTTGAGCTCTATAAATTTTCGGAAATTTCAAATTTAGAAACAATGCGAGAAAATATGTGTTATTAGAGCAACACTGGTTATAATTTTAATTGCAAATTGCGCCTGTTGAAATTACCAACTTGAAAAGGCGAAGTGCAGGTCTTTCGGCTCAATGTGCCACTAGGCTCTGAGCAGGCGAATTGTACGGTGGCAGGGGGCGGCGCGGTCCCCTGCGTCGAGGCCTTTCTGCGTGGGCCACGGTGCGTTGCGCGGCGCTGCTGGCGGCGGAGGAGGGAGGGGATTTCAACCAACAAATGCACCGCCGAAATAATTGGGAAACTTTTTGTTCGTTAGCAGTTCGCGGCTTACCTTTGCCGCCTGTTCCGCGTGGATATTCCGAGCGATTGGAAATGCGTCTCTTTCGAGGAAAGGCTCCCCGCAATGTTGTTGAACTTCAAGGCAGGTCGAACCAGGCATGTCATGTGAAGAGAACTATAATCACTTCACCTCTTTTCTTAATGAAGGACGAGAGCAATATTGAAGACAAGTCAACTCAGGCATGTCATATGAAGAGGACTATAATCACTTCATCTCTTTTTTTAATGGAAGACGAGAGCAATACTGACGAAATGAAATAATAGAAGCTGAAATAGACATGCGTATGCTTATATCGCTCGTGAGCTGCAATTGTGTCACAACTCAAATAATACGAGTGATGAGTTAATGCATTCCCCTAAATTGCAGTTCGATCTACTTTCCAGAAGCAACAGCATCGTACAGTAAAGTATTCCCCCAAACAGATGGCAGAAGTGATTGCGAGAATAAAGCATCTCAGTGTAAGGTGGAAAATTTAAAGTCGTTTATCTCAAGTCCTGATTTTTGGAATTGTGTCCCTATTGGAGCTCACGAACGGTATAATTTGTTTAAGCTAATCATCGCTGTGCTAACAGTGAAAAGAAACTTTGCATGCACAATGGCACTCTATAGGCACTTCTCTAGAGAGTCAAACCACACACACCAAAATCTATCATTCAGAAATACTACAGAAAATTAGTAAAAACTGTAACAACAGTCGTTCAATATTTCAGTTGAATGCGTTATAACTATTAATCAAAAAATAAAAAAAATTTAAATTCAAAATCAATAACAAATTATTTTTAAAGAAAACATCAAGTCGGCTGGACTCTACGACCGTAGCCGCTCGAAGGAATATCCTCGTAGCGACACTGCTCATGTCTTGATGCGTGAGATATTCGTATGTTACGAAATGGCAAAAAATGTTAAAATATTATCTTTATGTTAAATCAGTAATTTAAACCATTGAAGACTACGTCTTACCGTCAGTGAAGTAAATCGTAAAATTGGACACTCACCTGAAACAACAAAATCAATTCATTATTCTCTAGAAATTGGTTTATTTATTTATTTGTCAAAAAACAGTAAAAACTGTATATGGCGTGTGTGGAAAGAGATTTCTCTGCGCACATTTTCTTGAAGGACAGAATTAAAAAAACACGAAAATAGAAAACGAAAAAATTAATTTAGAAAATAATTATTTTAATAAAATAAAAATATTTGAAAAATGTTTGTTCCCGAGTTATAGAAAATCAATTTCAACGGTAAATGAACTACAAGCAAAAGGAGTGCTCAACAAAAGGTGCGCACAGTGAAGCTACATTTACGCCCAGAAGCAAATCATCATTTGCCATCTCAGCATTTGCTCAATGGATCAGGGAAACTGGACAAAAACCTGATCGAGATGGGGGTCATTGACCCGGAAGCTGAAGTACATTACTTGTTGCAGGCGTATTAAATATTTTTTAAAAATGTATACAATGCAAACGTATACTAATTCATTTATACATCTTTGTTTTGTTACAATAAACATTATTTTACTTTTTCACGATCAGTATAGTCTCTAATTGTATAGAAACAGTTTTGCAGCAGAAAAGATTTTACTTGTAACTTAAATTTGTGTACCGACTTTAATTGTTTAATGTCATCTGGAAATGCGTTGTAAAGTAACATACATGTATTGTATGTTGATTTATTACACTGAGCTGTTGATACTGACACTTGTTCAGCATGAATATGGTTACAACACTTTTTTATCTATGAATACCTACATTGTGGGAAGTTGCCGGGCTTGCAGGCCGTGGTCCAACGGAGACTTCTCCAAACGTTTCGCCTACAACTGTGGTAGGCATCTTCAGGGATGATGCTGGCGGGGGCGAAGAACTCTGTCCGGCAGTACGTCGTCGACTGATGTACTCAGGCGTCGAGGAGCCGTATTTATGCAAATGCCCTATGCGCCACATGCCCATATATGCCTCATGCCCTATGTGAAGAAAGTAACAGATCGCATAGGGAGATTGTTAACTAGACATGGGGTCAGAACCATTTTCAAACCCACCCAACAACTTCGCAACATATTACGCTCAGCGAAAGATCCCCAGGATCGCATGTCTCTAGCCGGAGTGTATAGAATTCCTTGATCTTGCGGGTCCGTGTACATAGGCACTACGGGAAGAAGTTTCAATACACAAATAACAGAGCACAAAAGGAACTGCCGTTTAGGACAAACAGAAAAATCAGCAGTTGCCGATCACGCGCTGTCAGGACGCGGCCACGACATACGCTTTGAAGCTACTGATATTCTCTCCACCAACACGCATTACTATAGCAGACTCCAAATGGAAGCCATCGAGATTTACAAACATAAAAATAATTTTAACAGGAAAGAAGAAGGTGAAAAGTTAAATAAAGCATGGTACCCGGCACTTCGTTACGCAAAATCTCGGCAGCCAACCAGTACCGCTGACGTGGCGCAGCAGCCCATTAACACCACCGACGTGCCCAGCCAATCACGCGCGATCACCGGTGACGCGGCCCAATCAGTCGCGAGCGCGCGAACCTCGGCGCGAACCGCGCGTATAAATACGGCTCCTCGACGCCTGAGTACATCAGTCGACGACGTGCTGCCGGACAGAGTTCTTCGCCCCCGCCAGCATCACCACTGAAGATGCCTACCACAGTTGTAGGCGAAACGTTTGGAGAAGTCTCCGTTGGACCACGGCCTGCAAGCCCGGCAACTTCCCACAATGAAGAAACCGGCCGTGAAAGCCTACATTATATATGAATACCTACGTTTAAATTGCAACTAAAATGTACAAATAGTAACCAATAATGTATTCATGTTGTGTTACTAATAAACATTGTCTAATGAGTTATGCAAAGTATCCGTGAATGTGTCTAGGAAAAATTATTTCAAGGATTAGTTACAGCAGAATTAGTTTTGTAGAATTCGTTTGTATATTTCTTTACAAAAAGTGATTTTACAGTCGAAAGACGGTATGAATTTCTCCAGGAAGGAAGAAATCGTGTATTAAGTCAAAATAAATAAAAAAATAGAAGTGGTAGAAACAATTGTGATCAAACTTTTAAAAAATTCAAATCTTTTTAGCAGAAAAAAAACACAAGTTACGGATATCACATTATTTTCGCCAAAGAAGTAACGAACGTTAAAGCTGCGTATCGGAAATCTGCCAACCACGCTACTCTAGTAAAGAACCCTTAAGTGAGAATCACATCACAGGTCAATGGTTCTCAATGCGAAAAGTTTTCATCAACGAAGATCTTCCGAGAAAAGCTTTGTCCTGCTATTCAACGAAGGCTGTCTATGCCAGGAGCATCTTTCCGCATTTTTCAGGCCTGGATATTAAAATTCGGCGCTGGCAAGATTATATACATTTTTTGGCGTCCTGGATGACAGCATTAAACGAATTATAAAGGAATTCTGAATGTAATTAAATGCAGAAAAGATTCTCTATCTCTGTTTCTTCAGAAGTGAAACGGCACTCATGAAAAGGCAGAGAAGAAATTCGTCAGATTTCACTTTTTTTTACTTTCATTAGTAAAGAGCTGTGCAATCGAAATATAGTGTACGTGTTTCACAGTGACGAATGTTGTAAGTTTATAAGATAACACTACATATCGATTCGGTTTCTGTGTGCAAAATTAAGTTGCTTAGTAATTTATTATACGAGGCGTCAATTTAAGAATTGTATCTTGCCCTTGGACGATTTCCAGAAAGAAACGACCCACGACTCATATTAGGAAAACAATGAGATAGAATATTCTACAGTACCGGCAGCGCATACGCGACTAACATTTCGATGCTCTGTTGCCACACATTACTACGCTCATGGCACCACCTGTATGACAGATAAATTAAATCTCAAAACATTAACAGTTACTGACAAGCGAAGACACGTCATGATATCATATTTACAACATTCGCCGAACCTCATCGCCTCCACGACTTCGCGGGAGTCAGATGAGCGGTAACGGGGACCGCTGACTGTGAGACAGTAAATGAATCCTCACAAGCTGATTGGGTCACGTGACGTACCACAGCACGTGGCGAGAGACCTGTTAAGAGTCGCTTGTACGCTGCATGTACTGTAGTAAGAATACGAATATTTAAAAATAATGAGTTAATCGGATGAGTTCTAAAACATATTATGATGTGAAAAATGTGAGTGCGATAATAATTTCATTTAAGTCATGAGCTAAACATGTTTTAACATTATCATTACAATCGTTTTTCGAGTGAGTTCTATAGGATTAAAAGCCCTTCCTTAATGGTACTAGTTGAAAGATTCCTCTGTTCGTACATGAAGTCGTTCGAATCTTTTGTTCCTTGAACCAACAGTCATTTTGCGAGCTTCTACTTCCTTGCAATTTCTGCACGAATGCAACATGTGCATGAGAGACAGTCGAATAACTAGGAATTCTGGTTATTTAATACTCATATCTTCTTTCCGGTTGGTTATCATAGTGGCGAATAATTTGCTCAGTCATCACTATTAACGACAACTATAATTTTCATTCACTTTCTGCTCGAACTTCCATGGATCCTGATATCTTACACATTTTTTCTTGAATCCACAGTGTAGAAAAATTAATTTAATATATAAAAATATCGAGGTCGAGATTTTGACGGAAATACAAGTTTTGGGGGTTCCTGAAAACAGAAATATACTGTTCCTCAAAACGTCTGCCCGTCCGTCTGTGTGAACAAATCTAGCTCTTAAGCAATTCACAGAATTTGCACAAAATATTCCAGGTTTGATCTGGCTCGTTCTAGATCTTGATAGGGAGATTTTAATGTTTTGGGGGTAGGAGGAACTTAACAGAAAACCTCAACGACATTTTTGAAATTTTCAAAAATTCATTAAACCTTTACATTTTATGAATTCATACACCATTCATTCATTAAACATTTACAGTTAAGTATTAAATTGGTAATTATATAATTGTAATTTAAATCAACATTTTAAAAGTGTTTGAAGACAAATATTACTTCCACTAAATTTCGATGTCGTAATTAACCCTATGCATTATCGGAAAATGATCAGATAGTAGAGAGGGGACCCCTCTCTACTCATCTCATCGCGTCCTACTTTCATGATCGGCACCGTAATGTTGCACGTAAAGGTTGACATCACAGAGAAACCTACTTCACTGGTTCACAGAGTATTCTCTTTCGATCGGCGATTCTGCAACCACCGACTCGCAAAATCACAAAGCACCACTTGTCCACCCTACTATCTGCAGTTGTACGTACAAAAGCTTTTTTCCTATCGTATTCCAGGCATCATTTCACCCTCACAATTGCCACAACAGTGTGCCGGCTTCCATTAAATCTCCACCCACTTCAACTAGCTTTCGTCTCACTTTCCTCTGGCACTTTCTCGCTGACACCGCTAACCCCAAGCCTTTCTCGTTTCCTGAAACACGAGCATCACAACGCAATGCCAACAAAAATTAATTGTCGCTATTTCAAGTAATGGGATGAGTATTGTTTTCGAACTCAACGCGGAAAATGAAAAGCCGTGTAGATAAACTTGTATTGTAATTAAAATATTGGAAACACATACTATGAAGGCACGATAGTGATGTATTTTATTCAATAACAGCCTATATTTTTAGAATGTGTTCCAATTATTTTTTTTGCCACTTAACGTTACGTTTCGTACACAAATGAACGCTCGGATTAATAAGAATATTTACCTCCTTTCATGATAATGAACGCTGGATAATTAATGACAGAAACGTTTTAAATTTTTTTAAAAAGCATAATCTTTGAAGTTAACTATGATGTATTTTGTCATAGGACTCACAAATTTGTAAGAATGAAATATGTATGGATGTAAATTATAATTACGATCATATTTGGCATGAAAGAAAACGAAATGCAAGTTAAATTATGATTTTGTTAATACAAACACTTAGACACAATAATTGAAAAGAAAAACTAAAAAAATAATAATTTAGACACAAGGAATTATGAGTGAAATTTGACTTCGGTTTCTCAGTGAGCATTACTATCAAAACAACTTTTACAATTTAAATACATATTCTCTGTAACCAACACTCGTGAGGTTACAATAGCCCATACTTTCTCTTATTATCGTACTATTGACAATTTTCAAATATTCAATGAAAATTCAGACGAACGCTATTTTTAAGCACCTTTTTCTCTATCCAAAAAAAACAACTAAAGAAAATATTCGAAGCTGTAGTTTAGGACTTTTTAAAAATTTCCTTAACTTAAAGAAAAAAATTGTTTTATCATCAGAACTACTCATATGCTCACAAAATTGTCCACGCCCTTATTTAATTATCCATTTTTGAGCAAAATATTTCATTCAAGAAACAAACTGCCATCAATATTGGGGTTTTGCAAACTATCATCAATATTGTTGTTTTGTTAAATGTTTAAAATTTAAAAAAATACAGACTGTTAACCGCAAACGACCTCTGTGTCATTTTTATCTGCAATTTGCTCTATTTAAGAAAAAAGAAAAAATTGAAGCAGTTGTTGAGAAAATATTTGTTTAACAATTGCCTATATTTCTCGCTAAAACACTCTTATTTCCGAAAAATTCATAAGTTCATATGGAATATTTGTTTTTAAATAACAGACTTCTTTAAGGAAAAAAAACTTGTTCTTCAATATAGTAGTTGTATGAAGACGAAAATAAATAAACTTTCCAATTTTCGAAAATTCAGATACTTCATCAAACATGATTTGCACCATTTTAAGCGTTCTTTGTTCTATCCAAGGAAAACATTTAATTCACAAATTCGGAGTCACTTATGAGAAAGTTTTGTAAACGATTCATCTCAAAAATCAAAATATCCATTTCAAATTTGCAGGCCCTTAAGTTCGGTCAGATCGATTAAGAAATACAATTTTGATGAAAATCGTCTGAACGATTATGACGCTAGCTTGGCAACAAATGGACGGACGGTCAGTTGGACAGACCTCAACAGTTTTCACTTCAGCAATACAATACTTTCTCTTTATTACATAAGTACGCAGTCGGTACTTGGCGTGACAGACCGTTACGGGTCAGGGCCTACCAGCAGTGTCCCGGCCTCGTGGCCATGGGTTAATAGGTACGTGTCGTTAGCACGAAGACATCCCCACACCGTATCATGGTTTTCTCAAACTGAGAAATTAGTTTTCTCATCGTCACACAGCAACATATACGGAGACATTGCAAGGAAAACGCACACTATAATCTTGCCGAACGGGAATTGGACACGGGGTCGTGTCATGGAAAGCGAGCACGGTGACCAACGATTTGCCAACAATAAAAATTAATTTCAAACAATTACGCAAATTCGGTATAAAATAGTGTTTGTAAGTGTAAATACCTAATCATTCATTGTTACCAACGTAAAGAAATGGTGGTCTTCTGCCAAGAAGAAGACTTCAAGAACACCTAGACAAAAGATGGTTCTGGGAGTGTTTGTCTCCGATGACAAATAAGTCTCTTCCGACGTGAGTCGGCGAGAAAGGATGAACCCCACCACTATTTACGGCCGGCCCTTATAAACACCCAACGTCCAAAAGAGGAAAAAGTCTCGCCAACATACGGATGTCTCCTGGCTGTACCGCAGTTTTGTCCTGCAGAACACGCGGAACCTCTTCAACTCGGCGCAGCTCCATATTTCACGCGCTCTGCGACCAACGGATCAACGGCGGCGCGCCGTTTCTAATATCCTGGGACTAAATAAATCAACGCACGTGCCACGCGACACTCGTATCCCCGTGGTGATCCATTGCTCCTTCGAAGCACATTTCGTTGCAGTCGAAGCGTAAAATGAAACGAATGGTACTGCGGAAATCTATCGGGTATATTTCACGTCGTCTGGATGTGTTAGGCTATTTCTTCTCCGTATTTTCCGCCTCATGGCTAGCCCGAGGAGTGAAAGGAATTTAAAGGTCCTTTACTTCACATGCAGGAGTCATGTTTATACAAGCTTATTGTTTCCAATTTCTCCTGAATCTGTCTGGCTTCACTTTTTTCGTCCAAAAATCGTCCAAACCCAATACATCAAATGCAGTACAGCCTTTCAAATCGTTATTCCAATTCAGAATGCACTAACGTAAGGACATATTTATCATTAATAATTACAATGCATTTTGTTAATACTATATATAAATGAAGAATTTCATACAAGAACGAAACTAGTCCAAATTTGAGAGTTTTCAAGAGGCACCAAAAACTTCATAGCGTAGACCTGCATGGCTATGAATTTATGAATTTTCCCCACCTTATCTTTCAATGTGTTCGGCACTTGCGGAAAGGAAATGTTTCAGCAGAGAGCGCCATATGTAGGGAAAATTTGGTGCAATATTACAAAATACGGAATTTTGCGCTTGTTTGGTTCTTGTAAGAAATTCCTGAAAAGTATTATAAAACGCATTGTATATGTAATACATATGTCATAAAAATTATATCTCTGTATTATTACACAAGGTTGCTTTTATATTGAGTTATTTTTCCCTAAAGCTATTCTACTCACTTCTCGTTTCGTCGGGCTCTCCAACCTTTTTTTCTGTTTATTATGATCTTGACTTTAGCGCCACATATTTCAACTATTATATCCTGTTATTTCTCATTAACTGAATATTCGTCTGTACTATCCCACTTCCCCTTCATTACCTATCGCATTCCTCGTTACTCTTAGTGTTAGCACATTTGCTCGGCGCGGACAAGTTCCTGCGACTTCCGCCCACCTGGGCACTCTTTGGAGTGCTTCCCGCTAAATTATGGGAGTTCCATGCTAGACCAGGGTGTCATGGGGGCGCCAATTCCAAAATTCGCGCGTCCCACTTAAAAAAAAAATCTATCATCAATCAATCAATCAATCAATCAATGAAATGGAATGAAGACATTAATTAAATCATTGTTTCCCCGCGCCTTGATGCATGTGACAGCTCTTCCGCCGCCCTGCCAGGTTGCAATCAGCTACCCTCGCCGCCGACACCGGTGACGTCACTACATCACCACCGTCACCGCCGCCACCAACACCATCGCGCCGTCGCGCCCGTATCTCTCCCCCTGCCTACGTCCGCCCCCCCCGCCGCCAGCTAGCCGGCTGCCCGCCCCTCTGAGCCCTGCCCGGGGTCGAACCCGGGGCACCGGCCAGAGCATGTGCGGCCAGCGGGCGACACAGCTGGTGGAGTGTGGGCCAAGCGGATGGAGCTATGGTGGACCGGGAGCATGAAGCATCCACGGCGGTGAAGGGCATTTTTCACGATTTCTGCATTGAGACCCTCTACTGGACAGCGGTGTGATTTGTAGGAGCGGTGGTGCTGTGACAGTGGTGTGGTTCGACAACCCGGCCATGTGTGCCTCGTAACCTTTCAATGTTACATTCATTTGGTTTTTGTTTGCTGTGTTAGTCAGGTAGCATCGCTTGGTCAGTGTGTGCCTTTAATTTTGTGTTTCGCAACACTGCAAGAGTTTTGTGAAATTGTTAAAGTTTTGTGAAATTATTATTAAAGTTTTTTTGTATTCTTTGACATTTTATGGTGCCTTGAAACCCGGGAACGAATACTTCGTTCGTTCGTTGGTAACACTGACTACGCGAGGGTTTTGTTCACGCCATGCCGCGTCATCGTGATGCGCACACGGAACGCGTGCCTTTGTGAATAAAAAACAAAATTACAGTAGAATCATTAGCAGTGCTGTTGTAACATTTACTTGTGTTATGTGCGCTTTGCTTTGCGGTTTGTATGGTGCAAATTAAAAGCATGTTCTTGGTTACGCCTTTCCAATTCCTGGAAATCTTATGCAGCTTTCCTAACCTCATATTTCACGTTCCTGATCTTAGGTTCTCAAGTTTGTAGGGTTAAATGTATTTTGACGATAGTTACATAGCTCATTTTGCTTATGAAAGTGGTGTTGACTTCCAATTAACAAATACATGTCGGTCCTTAAATTTTTAGATGGTTTTTCGCGTATGAAACTTCATACCCTTTAAATGCTATCGTGAATTATTTCAGTTCTTTTCATTAGTAAGCAAGCTTATTTAACCATGTCTCAATCAAAGGTACGGGCTAAGGAGCCAGGTGCAGTTGAATTAAGATTATCACAAAGGTGGAGTCTCGCTATTTGGGAAATTTCACGAATTGAAAGTAATTTGAAAGCTTTGCAACCAGCAACAGTAGCCAGTCTCGCGTGCTTGCGTGATAGGTTATGCGAGGTTTGGAAGGATATCGAAGCTCTTAAAATGGATGCGATCAGCTCCACAGAGTTCTTTAGCACGATTCATGAACAAAATTTTTCGCAATGTGAAAATGCTTACTTGGCTGTAAAACAGCTATTGAATGAAAAATACGAGCCCTTTGAAAAGCCTCTTACTGTTGCCTCGGCGTGTCATCATGCCTCGCTACCGAGCATTAAAATTCCAAAATTTGATGGAAGGTATAGAAATTGGCAACGTTTTCGTGATTTGTTTACTCAATTAGTCATTAATCAGGTACAGATACCGGACTCGCAGAAGTTGGTGCATTTAATGAGTAGTCTCGAGGCCGAACCTCTGAAGTTGATTTCTGTGCTCACAGTATCAGACAGATCCTTTCAACAGGCCTGGGCTTTATTAAGAGATCGTTATGACGATAAATCGAAAATTTTAGAAGAGCACATTCATGCTCTCTTCTCCTTTCCTTCCCTCAAAATTGGTGATGCCTCCTCCTTAAGAGAATTGCACAATGTAGTAACTTCTCACTGGCTATCTATGTCAGCAGTTCCCACTACAGTCCCTATGGCTGAAATAATAGTACAATTTTTAGTGCTCAGTAAATTGGATAACAAAACAAGGGAAGCATTTTTCCTTGCTAAAGCAAAAAATGATATTGTTCCATTGCAAAATGTTTTAGATTTTCTTTCACTCCGGGCAAGAGCCCTAGACATTGCCCCTCTTGCTAATCCTGATGTGAATTCTGTTTCAGTTAGTAAGTCTAAGCGCCCTACACAATCTTCACCTGCCAAACAGGTGTTTCAGCTGGAAGAGGGGTCATCAGCTCGAGCCTGCATTGCCTGCAGTTCTGGAGAGCACCCACTTTTCGCCTGCCCTCGTTTTCGTACCCTGGCTGTCCAGCAGAGATGGGATTTTGTCTCTTCTCATCAACTCTGCTACAACTGTCTTCGAAGGAAGGGTCCTTCTCATCATTGCTCACAACGAAGTTGTAAAACTTGTGGTAAGAACCACCACTCAATGCTTCATAAATTTTCTACACAAAATGTCCATAATTTGGCATCACCTCATTGTTCTAGTGCTCCCAACACCTCTGCTGGACTAGCATCTGCCACCCAGATTACTGCAAAACAACCACACGATACTAAGGTTTCCACGTTATCACACTTGGTTCTTAGCCAGACATTTAATATTGGTTCTCTCCTTCCCACAGCCATTGTTAATGCAACAAATGAATTGGGCCAAACCCTGCCAGCCAGGGCATTACTTGATTCTGGTAGTGAAGTTTCCTTGATAACTGAATCACTGGTACAGGCCCTCCGTCTCAAAAGAATTAGGCATAATGCTACGATTCATTCTGTTAATGCTCTTACTTCTGGTTCAAATGCTAGAGTTCATGTGTTAATCTCCTCGCGGTGTTGTAGGTGGAAAAGGGCAATAGAATGTTTAGTGGTCCCTGCTATTTCCAAAGCCACCCCCCGGAGGAACATTAATTTAGCTGCCCTGAAGCTGCCTGCTGACCTAAAATTGGCTGATGACCAATTCTTTATTCCTAAAAAATTAGATATTTTATTAAGCTCTTCTTTATTTTTTCAGGTGCTTAACACTAAGAAGAGCAGCCATTGTTCAAAGCTTTTTATTCTTGATACTAAGTTTGGTAATGTCATTGCGGGGGATCGATTGCCCACACTGTTGCCAAGTGCGGCACCCCCAGATCAGTGCTTTTTCTTAACTGCACACTCTCCTTCCTTAGTCAATGATTATGAGAATATTTGGAATTCTGAGAGGATTTCCTCTTCTCGTGATGAAAACTTCTCACACTTGGAGCATCCTTGTGAAAAGAAATTTAATGAGGACACCTTTAGGTTGGAGAATGGGCAATTTTGTGTATCTTTGCCTTTTAAACGTCCTCCACAATTATTGGGGAATTCACATTTTGTGGCCAAGCAGTTTTTGCTTGCTTTAGAAAACAGATTTTCTAAAGATAAAGAATTAAGGCACAATTATGTCAAGTTCATGAGAGAATACATTGAATTGGGGCATGCAGTTGAATGTGTCAGTAAGATAGCACCTCCTTTCTATTTTATACCTCATTTTTGTGTGTTGAATCCACAATCCCCTACTACACCACTGCGTGTAGTCTTCAATTGTAGTGCCAAATCTTCTTCTGGGTTAAGTTTAAACGACCTACTCTACGCTGGCCCTAACGTGCAATCAGAGCTGATTGACATCATGCTTAGATTTCGATTGTTTAATGTTTGTTTCACTGCAGACATTGAGAAAATGTATAGAATGGTTCGGGTGCATGATGCTGATACTAAATTTCAGAGAATTTTGTGGCGAGAGAACCCTCACGACCCCATTAAAATTTTTACTTTGCAAACCGTTACTTATGGTATGGCCCCCTCCGCATTTCTGAGTACAAGGTGTCTCAACAAGTTGGCTGAGGAAATAAATGAAAATGATCCTGAGGTGGCTTCAGCCATCAAGCAGGGATTTTATGTAGATGACTTACTGTTTGGGAGTGACTGTGCTGAGAAGGCAGCATCGTTATTTCAAAGGATTGTAAAAGTGCTAAAGGGAGCTCATTTTAATTTGAGAAAGGTTAATAGCAATTCTTCATCGTTTCTGGCCACTCTCAACACCACTCACACACAATACACTTCCACGCCTCTGGCCTCAGACAATACACACAGAATATTGGGTTTGACTTGGAACACTGATAAAGACACACTTTGCATTACATATAGCAAACACTCCGATCCAAACACTTTCAACCTCCCGTGTATAACAAAAAGGGTTGTGTTGCACTTAATAGCCTCTATTTATGACCCATTAGGTTTTGTGAATCCTTTCTTGGTAAAGTTGAAGCTTTTTCTGCAAAAATTGTGGTCTTTACAGTTGGATTGGGATACTCCTCTTGATTCTGATCTTACTTGTTGTTGGCAGTCCTTGGTTAATGAGATTGTTTTACTGCCATCAATTATACTCCCACGCAAGGTGTTACCCCAGGGTCACCTTCCCTCTTGTCTAGTAGGATTCTGTGATGCCTCTCATAAGGCGTACGGAGCTGCATTATACTTAGTTAATCATGATTCTGCATCCGTTGCGCATAGCCACTTGTTGTGCTCTAAATCAAGACTTGCTCCCCTGGCAGGGTCGACTATTCCTCGCTTGGAGTTGTGTAGTGCATTGTTATTGGTAGAATTGACCAAGAAGGTAATAAGAGCATTGAGAATTGTGTGTTCTATTAATCAAGTGTATCTTTTTTCAGATAGTTCTATTGTTTTGCACTGGTTGGTGAAAAGCAATCATAAATTGGATGCTTTCACTGCGCATAGAGTTTCAAAGATAGTGGCATCCTATCCACTATCTTGTTGGCGCCATGTAAGCTCGAGACAGAATCCCGCTGATCTGCTAACCCGTGGTGTCTCCCCCCAGGCACTGCAACACAGTACCCTCTGGTTTGTAGGACCGCCGTGGCTGAAGCAGCCAGTGTCAATGTGGGCCAAGCCATTTGTCGATGCTGAGGTAGCGGATAATGGTAAGGTAGATGCTCTCTGTTGTATGTTCACTCCATACCAAACAAGTATGCCCTCGTCAGATGTAGGTGAAAACCAAATTCATTTGTTCAAGTGCTACTTAGCAGATATTCAAAATATCACAAATTGATAAGGGTGTTGGCGCTATGCTTAAGATTCATTAACAATATACGGGCTGCAATTGTTGCTCGCATTGACCCTGCTTCGGCTCAGATGCGGAGAAGGGGTTGGTTGGCACCGCTTGAATTGAGAGAAGCCACAGTGGTTATTATAAGGCTCATTCAACTAGACATGTACCCCCTTGAATATAAGGCACTTTCAAAAGAAAAGGGATTACCTCCCAAGTCATCGCTCCTTAGCTTGAATCCTTATCTAGGCCCTGATGGGCTTTTACGGGTGGGTGGCCGTTTAATGAATTCTCAGGTGGAGAGGTTAAACAAGCATCCTATTATACTTCCGCCTAACCACAAATTTACCGTCCTGTTCTTAGAAATGATACACCTCGCATTTCTACATGCGGGCTTGGCAATGATGATGGGATGTGTGCGCCAGCAGTATTGGATTCCCTCCCTACGACGGGTAGCAAAAAAAGTAATTAATGCTTGTCTGACGTGCAGGCGCTGGCGCGGCGCACCCGTGGAGCAAATTATGGGTTCATTGCCCCCTACCCGCGTAAATCCTTCTCGGCCATGGGCTCACACATCCGTAGATTATTGTGGCCCAATTTTGACAAGGCCGTCTCTCACGAGATCAAAAATGTCTCAGAAGACTTGGATTGCTGTATTTATATGCCATTCCACGAAAGCTTCGCATTTAGAAATCGTCGAAAATCTATCCTCCTCTCAATTCATTGCGGCCTTTGAACGTTTTGGTTCGAGAAGAGGTTATCCTGTGCACATGTACAGTGATAACGCTAGTACATTCAAAAGTGCTAGTCGTATCCTAGCCGAGGCTAATCGCTTTGTTCTTTCCGCTCGGGATTTAGAGGTTATCACCAATTTTTTATCAGTGCAGGGTACCTCCTGGCACTTTTGTCCCACCTACGCTCCTCACCGAAACTCGTTAGCTGAGGCTTGTGTTAAAAGTCTTAAATTCCATTTGCGTCGAGCTTTAGGGCAACAAGTTGTGCCCTTGCTTACATTGTACACCCTCTTAGCCAAAATAGAAGCTTGTTTAAACTCAAGACCGCTTGAAGTCACGTCTACAGATACGGATGTGAATTTGATTTTGACCCCGAATCACTTAGTCTACGGGCACGCGCTTAATACTTTTCCTATAGATACTGACTCGCCTCTTGTGCAGATTACTCCTGCACAACAGTTCCGCCATTTAAATAACAAATTAGCAATAATTTGGAAATATTGGTCGCGAAATTACCTCCACACCTTGCAACAAAGGGTGAAGTGGAAAAGGGAGTCACCACCACTAGCTGTAAATGATCTAGTACTTTTAATTGAGGAATCTCCGCCCTCTCACTGGAAATTAGGTGTAGCGGAGAAATTGTTCCCTGATCAAGCCGGAGTCGTGCGTACTGTTGAAGTACGAACTAGCCAGGGCAAGTTATTGCGACCAGTACAAAAGTTATGTGCACTGGCTAGATCCTCCAACGAGTAAGCCCCAAACCATTATATTTATCTCTACTTTTCCCCCTCTGTCGACCAGAGATGCTCAGCTGATTTTTCTTTCGCTTCGCCGCCTGGTGAACAGGCGTACCACTATCATTTTTTAGGTCATACTGCGTGGGCCTGCCACTTGGTTTTTTTTGGTGTTCTTTGACATTTTATGCGTTTTATTAATTCCTTGTTGTACTAATTGGTATAATTTTTTGATTAAGCACTGCTACAAATTCTATGTGATTTTGTTACTTCTAGGTTAAGGTAATTGTTACGAGGTACTCAGTAATGGTTCGAGGTGATTACAATATGTACGCTAGGCAAACGCCTATGCTTTCGTTTGTTGTATGCCCTCCTCACTCGTTTATAGTAGGAATGGAGTCTCTCAAGATAATGCAGAACTGTGGTGGACTTCTCAGTGCTTGTTGCTGAAAGAAGTGAGTGGGAGACGGACAGTGCCGAACCCGAGCATCGCCATGCGCCCGGCCCCAATAAATGTTAGCACATTTTGCTCGGCGCGGACAAGTTCCTGCGACTTCCGCCCACCTGGGCACTCTTTGGAGTGCTTCCCGCTAAATTATGGGAGTTCCATGCTAGACCAGGGTGTCATGGGGGCGCCAATTCCAAAATTCGCGCGTCCCACTTAAAAAAAAAATCTATCATCAATCAATCAATCAATCAATCAATGAAATGGAATGAAGACATTAATTAAATCATTGTTTCCCCGCGCCTTGATGCATGTGACAGCTCTTCCGCCGCCCTGCCAGGTTGCAATCAGCTACCCTCGCCGCCGACACCGGTGACGTCACTACATCACCACCGTCACCGCCGCCACCAACACCATCGCGCCGTCGCGCCCGTATCTCTCCCCCTGCCTACGTCCGCCCCCCCCGCCGCCAGCTAGCCGGCTGCCCGCCCCTCTGAGCCCTGCCCGGGGTCGAACCCGGGGCACCGGCCAGAGCATGTGCGGCCAGCGGGCGACACAGCTGGTGGAGTGTGGGCCAAGCGGATGGAGCTATGGTGGACCGGGTGCATGAAGCATCCACGGCGGTGAAGGGCATTTTTCACGATTTCTGCATTGAGACCCTCTACTGGACAGCGGTGTGATTTGTAGGAGCGGTGGTGCTGTGACAGTGGTGTGGTTCGACAACCCGGCCATGTGTGCCTCGTAACCTTTCAATGTTACATTCATTTGGTTTTTGTTTGCTGTGTTAGTCAGGTAGCATCGCTTGGTCAGTGTGTGCCTTTAATTTTGTGTTTCGCAACACTGCAAGAGTTTTGTGAAATTGTTAAAGTTTTGTGAAATTATTATTAAAGTTTTTTTGTATTCTTTGACACTTAGCCACTAATCAATCATCACTTGATCCCTTCCCATTACGCTGTTCGCCTGTTGTCTGTATCGCAATTGGGTGCCTGCGTCCCCGGGGTCCCAGCCGCGCCGCCGCGCCGCGGTGCGCGCGGGCAGTCGTCCATGAGCGCTGCGTAATTTAACGCGAGTTGAGAATTATCGTTCCAGGTCAGCGCTCCGATTCTCGACAGCGGTGGCGACGGGAGCTCCAAGGGGCGGGAAGTGGAAGCTCTGCGGGGACATAATGGGAACGGAGCGGTGACCGAATGGAGGACTGAACGGCGAAGGTGTGGGGACAGAACGGGATGGAGTGGGGGTGGAATGGGAAGTAATGGGGATCGGAGCGGGATCGAAGATGAATCGGAGGCGGAGTGGATGAGTGGATATGATGGCGGGAACGGAATCCTTGCGGGGACAGAACAAGCATCGAAAATTGTATGATAATTTATTCGAACATAACAATAAAGTGATCATTCACTTTATTCTCACAGTAAATTTTTAAAAATCTTTACATTTTATATTGTTCATTTTTATTTTCACTTCTCCTAGGAACATATGTATTAAAAAACGTACAGTAATGCTTAAGCGAAAGTTGACTATTTTTCGTCGGACACACCAATATTGTGTGTCCACAGCGAAAAAGGGGATACAAATTTCACTTTTGCAGAAAAAAACTTCATACAATACTTTGTGAAGTAAAAATTACTTGTTTTGTGGGTTCTTCCTATCGAACAGTTGTGTCAAACAAAAAGTCCGTCCGTTCGACAGTCCGTCCGTTCGACAGTCCGTTCGTTCGACAGTCCGTCCGTTCGACAGTCCGTCCGTTCGACAGTCCGTCCGTTCGACAGTCCGTCCGTTCGACAGTCCGTCCGTTCGACAGTCCGTCCGTTCGACAGTCCGTCCGTTCGACAGTCCGTCCGTTCGACAGTCCGTCCGTTCGACAGTCCGTCCGTTCGACAGTCCGTCCGTTCGACAGTCCGTCCGTTCGACAGTCCGTCCGTTCGACAGTCCGTCCGTTCGACAGTCCGTCCGTTCGACAGTCCGTCCGTTCGACAGTCCGTCCGTTCGACAGTCCGTCCGTTCGACAGTCCGTCCGTTCGACAGTCCGTCCGTTCGACAGTCCGTCCGTTCGACAGTCCGTCCGTTCGACAGTCCGTCCGTTCGACAGTCCGTCCGTTCGACAGTCCGTCCGTTCGACAGTCCGTCCGTTCGACAGTCCGTCCGTTCGACAGTCCGTCCGTTCGACAGTCCGTCCGTTCGACAGTCTGTTCATTCGGTTGTTCGTTCATCCGTCCGTGCTTTTCTTCTGTTTGTCCGTTCATGCGTTTGTTTGTTCGTCTGCTCGTCCGTCTCTTCGTTCCTCCGTTCACCCCCTCCGTCCGTTCTTCCGTACGTTTGTTATTTCTTCCGTGCGCTTGTTCAACCGTTTGAATCGTCTGTGAACAATGCTAGCAGCTAAATAATAGGTACAATTTTCACTAAATTAACGGATGTGGATGATGTGGCCTGAAGAAGTCAACATTTTCAATTTTTTCAGAAACGGTTTCTATTTTTTTAATTAATCTTTTTGTGTTAGAACGAAGCAAAAAAATGGCCCAGATCATACTTTCGTTGAGCTTTAAATTTTGAAAATTTGCCAATGTTAAAGTTGTTTCGGCGTGTCGTACAACTACAATTTTGAAGTTTGAGATATATTCAAATGGAATCTGTACTTGAAAATTAAATCTATCAATAAATTCATGCCACATTTCTTTGAAAATATCAGTTGAACCTTTTGAAATTACCACTTAAAGCGTCAGGAAGATCGTTATTCCTTCTGAGCACTCTGGTACAGTGAAAATGAGCTCTTAGTTTGTTAAATCTAAGTGAGTTCCAATCCAAGTGTTGTTAAAAAAGTTTTGATTTGGAGGAACTTATGGGGCTTCAAGTAGCATTATTATGCGTATTACGTAACTTTTACAAATAATGTCACAAAGTAAGTGATGTTGCATCACTGCTAGTTTCCGTTTGTGTCTTCAGCAAAGTAAGCGTTTCGGTTTTTTAATTAAATAATAATTTCTAAGTGGTTTAATGGTCTACATGTATTTTTTTATGCAAGGAATGCAATCTTGAACCTTTATTTGATACTAAGAATTCGTTTTCCAAGAATTCATCAACAAATGAAGGGATCTTTTCGACGATCCATTACCATATTGACTCATTTGATCACGCAATGTCCATGAGAATAGGCGTTGTTAACATCATGAAGGCATTCAGAAAATGAAGCTCTAAAAGAAGGAAAATTAAAAGTTACCTTGGATAAGATGCTAAAAAGTTCTATAAAATAAATTGACATATGTGTAGTCAAATTATGATTCCAATATTAATATAAAGTTTTTGAAAAAGTTTCTTAGCGCTAATTCCACAACTCCTCTCCTCTACAGCCAAAAACGTGTTTTTTTCGTCGACACTGAAATTAACTTTTCTAACTGAAAAACAAGAAAAATAAGAAAATAATTTGTAATATGAAAAAAATTTATTTTTCTTGGGACAGAATATGTGACAGGCAAAATTGAGTTTCTTGTTGATAAGATCGTTTGGTAACATTTTTAGTATCACTTCTCCAATGTTGCGTCTTTAGAAAAGCAAGAGAAAACGTAAAGATATACAGAGGTCTCTGAGAATCATCAATCTATGCCGAAATCTTTTGCTTTATTCAAGTTACCATAAATTATTCAAATTTCTTACATCATCGGTTTTACTTTTAAATGCACGCTTGAACCAGAGCGATTCTTTAGGATTCTAAACCAGGTGTCTGAGCAACTCAACCACAAAATTCTGAACAATTTCAGGCGCATGAGAAATTTATCGGTCATTACTCGTTTCACACTACGGCCGTTCCTCACATAGACGATGTCGATGTGCAGTTAGTGTCGAAACTCTTGTCATTGTCGGGATTCTGAAGCCTAGGATCCTCCTGTCAGAGACACTGCCGTGAGATCGATTGATGCCCTGAGCCACTCAAGGGGACATTTAGGATCGAGTTATCTTTTATTATTTAAGTCTTTGTCATGTATTTATTGGGTTCATGCTTATTGAGTTTAATTCATCGAGTAATGGAATTCATAAAAAATTGAGTGGTATTTACTGGCTTGGTTATGGGCATGAATTCAAAAATCACGGGCGGACATAAATAATTCAAAAGGCCCGCAAGGATATTAAGTATGCTTTCATTTCAAATCCACAAACACACAATAATGAGTTAGTAAACTATAGAATACATTTTGTGTGCCTTAGAATGTTTGTACCCGTCTACACTGTCATTCTATTAGAACAATTAAACTAACAATTGTGTTAATGAATATCTTTAAACAAAAATGCACAAGAAAAAGTTTTCGACAGGAAATCAAACGTCAACGGCAATAACTTTACCCCTTGAGGTGGTAATGACGACTTATTCAGTCTTGAGAGATAGCTTGTTGTCAGATTCTGCGATGATATTTATCTCATTACTGACCATTACGAGATTGAATACATTATTTTTCCATGACGAAAGAAAACTAATAGAAGAACCTAGATTGTATTTCCGCTTACTTTCTAGTACTTCTGGTGAAGATAATCCTGTGTCCGATTCCTCCCACACAACATTTGAGTATTTTTCGTAGTCGCTGACATGGTAGTAGTAACAATAAATTCAAAACTCAACCCTATAGAAGCAACACTGAACACAAAACCACATTGAATTCACTATTCGTGAGGTCAGTCAATGTCTCTCCAACCGCTACTACTACGCGAGATAAATAAGAACTAACCAAATCAAGTTGTATTAAAACTAATGGTGCTAAAACAGCACGTACTTTTTCTCACACATAGTTTCACGCAAAATTACACGAAAAGTACTCAAATTTTCGAAAAATTGTACATAACTTTCATTCAAAATCTACCTTAAAGGAACAGATTTCATTAAAGAAAAAATCTCGATCTTCATAATAATTGTAGTTGTAAGAAGACGCCGAAAAAAGTTTGAACTTTTGCAATATTCGAAAACAAACAGGAGGCCTGAAGCTTTCTCTTAAACGTCCTTTACACTATCCAACAACAACATTTAATCAAAAACGATGTAGCCATATTTTCAAAATATCCAGGGGATTCATGTAAAGTACCCCCCAAAATTTAAAAAAAAAGGTTTCAAATTTAAGGGGCCTCGACATCAGCCAGATCAATTGGGGAACACAAATTTTAGAGAAAACTGACTGAACGGTTCAGCCGCTTGCGTTGTTCGCAGATGGACAGACACAGACGGAAAGACCGTCCTTTACGGTCAATCGATTTTTGCTGTCCAGGACCGACAAAACATGGATTCTGGCTACACACATTAGACGATTTTTGTTTCTTAATTTATCAACTGGATTTATTCACTTTTCGTTACCAGGGTCCGGCAGTAAGAGATTTTTCCTGAAAATCCGTCGTTTTCTCGCGCCAGCATTACATTACTTTCTCTCTACATCGTAGCGAGAAAATAAAATGCCATAGAAGTATAGTATCGGTCCAAACTTCTTATTTGCTTAATATCTGATTCGGTTCCCAGTGAAGGTTTCTTATTAATCTAATGTTCGGAAACGGGGCAAGGCATGTACGGTTTTCCCGACCCCTTTCTGCGGGTCGTCTCTCCATGATATTTTACACAGTCAATTGAATGTTCTGTAACATTAATTACTGAAAGATTCAAGTACGTGCTAGGAGAGTCCATAGCAAAATAGAACCTTCTATTCAAAATGCATGTCAAGTGTTTTAGGTAGTGCAGCGCTGGCTTTGCCGGTGCGGTCGCTAATCATATTTGTAGCATAAGCGCATCCTTTACGTGTCTTGTGTAATAACCTCTCTCTAGGCATGCCAAGCATGTCTGTGACCAGGGTACACATCGACACCGCTAACGAACCTAGAGCGCAACCAGCTGTAATTAACTTGATCTCGTGGTAAGCTCGGGGACTTCAAACACGCATGCCAGCAGTTTCGAGAAACGTGTGTAGAGCGTACCTCGCCGGTTTGTGAGTTAACAGAATAACCAACGCGCCAAAGCACTTCATCGGCAAGTCATTCAAACTACATGCTTCGTGTGTCGGGTCAGAAAAAGAACAGTGGAAGCATAAAAAGTATTCACGATGAAAATTTGGGTTCTGATTATTCCATCCCACTTTACTAAAATACTCAGTTAACGACTCAGCAGACGTCATGTGACGATAAATTTCCAGGGGTGATTCTTGTAAATAAAGTACTGTTGTACTGTATTTATACATATTACACTATATATTACTGTACTAGTTAATGCACTACTGGTGAAGACTGAGTTCTTTATCGCAGCGTTATAGGAGAGTATTTTATTTTCTGTTCATGGATTTTCAAGTTTAAATATTCAAAGGATCTACTCCAATCTCCATGATTTGACAGCTGTAAATAAATATTTCATACTATAACATTGTTTAAATATTAAAAAGTTGTATTTCATAAAATAAAACAAGATATTAGAGGTCCCTTTAAAGGTATCCCTCAGTTCCTGTACAAAAGTTCAAATAATTAATATGTAATTTGTTTAATTATTTTAATCAGTTATATTAATGTAATATTGTATTATTTATGTAATATATTCAATATCTTGAAAGATTCTGAATGAAATCGAACAAGGGTAAAATAAAAATTTTCAAAAAAATGTTCATGAATTGTGTGCGTGCTACTTTTCGGAAAATTAGCTTATGTCGTTTGGCTTAGCACAAATGTTGCTGCTGCACGTCACCATATCCATTTAATTACATTCCATAATCCTTCGAATAATGCTATTGACATTATTTCATAACATGAAATATTCTACAACGTGTGACTTAGTACTTATAGAGTGTAGTGGTGGTATATTTTGGAATGCTTAGAAGAAAAGTTGAGTTACATCCGTTATATATTCTGGTAGTACGTAGTGTGGTGACTTATGAGTCATCACATCACAAAAATTGATAATATTTTAATATGTCGTAATTACATGTCATACAATATACGTCCTTATTTGATGTCAAGACATACGTTACACACGAAACACAAAGTACATAAACTTAATTCTCTGATAAATAAATCAACTCTTCCCCTATTAAAACGGTTAAATTAATAAACACTTCAAATATTAGATCTACTATAAGTTCTGCTTGTCCACTACAGTCAAACGCAGCTAAATCGAGTGTACGAAAGTTATTCAAAACAAATTCTTTAGAAAAATTCTACATGGACTTTGGTTTATTCGCAATATATAAATTCATAATGAACTAAATCACAATCATAATTTGATTAAACATAGTCTCAAATTTTAATACTATTCCTTTAGTACGTTATGCACAATTTTTACTTTCTCCTACTGCTACCACCGTAAAGAGAAAAACAAGACAAATTTGAAATGTTTATCTTCCTCGCCTCCCTGTCAAATAGAGACAACCAGGGTGAGTCTCCTTAGTTTTATGCACCACAATACTGCAAAAATTAGCACGCCATTCATTAGCTCGGGAAATTACTACAGCTAGAACTTTTCTGATTACATTCGGGACTACAACATTTCTTCCCCAAGATTCAATTACATTCCAAAACAAAACCTGAGTAGTTTGAGCATTATTACGTCAACACAACTCCCGAGAATCGCGTTCTGGAAGTGGTACTCCGCCACCAAGAAGACGGATATGGAGTCTCTTGCCAGCCGTCGCGTTTCCGCAGCGGTAAAACGCCAAGCGCGCCGCGCCGTCTCCGCCCGTTCCCGCGCCTTTCGCGCCGAGACGAGACGAGGCGCCCTTCATTTCCGCGCGCCGCCGTCGCCGCTCATCGGGGAAGCGCTCGCGCGGAGTAATGAAAGGCGCGACGGCAGCGCCCGGGCGCGACGGCGGCAGTCGCGCGCGCCAGAAAGGCAAACAAAGAAGCAGCGCCTCCGCGCACAATGGCGCCTCCGACAACGGCTTCGGCGGTGTACACGGCCGCGGCGCACCTTTGGAGCGACGGCCGACGCGCGTCGCGGCGCCGACGACGCCCCCGTGCTTCCGACGCCTCGTCTGCGATGGGGGAGGGTGACGGAATGCGTTGGAGACACTTGAGGAAACGGAGTTTATTAATTCGTGATCGCTATTTGTAAATAAGTTCAATTAACAACATTTTAAAATAAGTTATTTATCTATGAGTCAGTTACTTCACATTGAAACTATCAAATTTCAACTCAATAGTTAAATGCATGCACACGAAGAAAGCGAAACAATAGTCATCATATTGTTATCAATAGTTATCATTAATTATCTATCAGAAGGAAACAAAGAAGCGGCGCCTCCGCGCACAATGGAGCCTCCAACAACGGCGACGGCGGTGAACACGGCGCACCTTTGGAGCGACGGCCGACGACACCCACCTGCTTTCGCGACGCCTCGTCTGCGATCGGGGAGGGTGACGGAATGCTTTGAACGAACTGCATTCGCGTCTTGAAAATTAATTATAAATTTTACGTGAATGGAAAACAGATATTTTTCTTGATCCACGACGCAGTACTTGCGGTTATAGTAGCCCAAACATCTTTATCCTCCACCTCACTTACACTGTTTGGAGACACTTGAGGAAACGAAGTCCATTAATTTACGATCACTATTGTAAATACGTTCAATTAACAACATTTTAAAATAAATTAACTATCAGTCAGTTACTTAACATTGAAACTATCAAATTTCAACTCTATAATTAAATGCATACACACGAAGAAAATGAAACAACAGTTATCATATTATTATCAATTCAATGTTATCATTAATTAAGTGGCAAACAAAGAAGGGACACACCCTATTTCCGACGCCACGTCTGCGATGGGAGGGTGACGGAATGCGTAGAATGAACTGCATGCGTATCGGGAAAATGAATTATAAATTTTATGTGAATGCAAAAAGGATACTTTTAATAAGTCTTTAGAAATAAAATTCGTATCCTTTGTGTAAAAAAATTGAAATAACGAATCCACGATGAAAAGAAAACCATTAAATTTCCACCATGAAAATTAAACTAGAATTAAGTTAATCTTAGTTTATTTAAGTCAGTGTTGTCCCTCTAGCATACAAAGTGGCATGTAAGTACTTCTAAGTAATGTATGACCCATATAAATTAATAAATTTCCTCCTGCAAAGGGCAGCTGTGCAGGTGACTAAAACACTTAAGAGAGAAACGATATATGTTAAGTGTTTTACAGTGAACTCTGTGCTAAAATCTGATTATCTGTATCCTTAAAGGGATAAAAACCACATCCATCTAATTTTTAGAGAATATTTACTAATTTCAATTGTGTTTTCAATCATGTTCCGATTTATCGCATATTCTTTTCACAGCACCTTAAAACAAACAATGAAGCCAGTCTCCCAATGATTAAAAAATGTAATTTTATTTGGACGAATAATAGCTCTTATATGCCTTAAAAACGTAAGTGTTCAATAAAAAATTTATTCTTCCCATTCAGGAATATTGCAAAAAAGGACACAAGTTCGAATGACAATGCAAGAACCTGATAAATAGCCTCTCTACAGTTTTTATTGACTGATCACTCTGTAATGTAATAAAACTTCAAGAACAGATACAAGCTTACAAAACAAATATTAACTTTTTAATCATTCAGTAATAATCTTGTATTATACCCTTTCTACTTATTGTTTCATACCTGAACCCTTGAAATTTATTATTTAACGGTACTGTCCTGTAGATTCTAAAACGTAATTTACGAAGACATTTGTTTACTTACCACCGTCACCAAATCCGTCTTCAACTTCCTTTCCAAACGTTAAAACAGTGAAGTGAGTTCTGTTAACCGTTAAGTCTCCATTAAATACCGTTTAGCGAGAGACAAAGAATCCAGGGATTCCATGCGATCAGGGAAACAGGTTTCCTGAGTCGTGAATGCTTCTCATCCTATCAGCCTTCGAAGGCGACGCCCCTCCTCCGCGCATCGGAGTTGCTTTGATGTTGCCTCCTCCTTTCCGCCCTGGAGAGGAGGAGCTGCTTGCAACCCGGGAGCTGACGGAATTCTGTTAGGGTTCGTGTTACAGATCCCCACATATTGCGAGGCAGAGCACCTGGCACCAGGGACCGAAAAGGTATTGAATACCGATAAAAATACCGGTATAAAATACCTTTATTCTTTTATACCGGTAAAATACCTTTATAGGACGTCTATACCGGTATGGACGTCCATAAAGGTTATACCGGTATTATACCGGTATTTTCAATGGAAATACTGCCGCGTGCCCCACACACGCGCCACAAACACGCGCGCGCGCCACAAACGTGTGCGCCACAAACGCGTGCCACACACTCGCTCCCGGCAAACCCACGCGCGCGCTAACGACACGCGCGCGCCAAACGCACGCGCGAGCCCACACACGCGCGCGCGAAACACGCGCCCCAAAAACATGCGCGCGCCAAACTTGCGTGCGAGTCAAACACGCGCGCGCACGCCCACGAACGCGCGCGCCGAACAAACACGCGCGCTAACAAACGCACGCGCCGAACAAACGCGCGCGCCGAACAAACGCGCGCGCCGAACAAACGCGCGTGCCGAACAAACCCGCGCGCCGAACAAACGCGCGCGCCGAACAAACGCGCGTGCCGAACAAACCCGCGCGCCGAACAAACGCGCGCGCCGAACAAATGCGCGCGCCGAACAAACGTGCGCGCCGAACAAACGCGCGCGCCGAACAAACACGCGCGCTAACGAACGCGCGCGCCGAACAAACGCGCGCGCCGAACAAACGCGCGCGCCGAACAAACGCGCGCGCCGAACAAACGCGCGCGCCGAACAAACCCGCGCGCCGAACAAACGCGCGCGCCGAACAAATGCGCGCGCCGAACAAACGTGCGCGCCGAACAAACGCGCGCGCCGAACAAACGCGCGCGCCGAACAAACGAGCGCGCTTAACACACGCTTGCACGAATCACACGCGCGCTACACACTCATGCGCAATAGACTCACGCTCTATACACTTTCGCGCTATATACACACGCTCTTTCTTTCTCTTTCTCTCTTTGGTTCTCTTTCGATTTCTTTCTCTCTTTCTCTTTCTTTCTTTCTCTCCCTCTCTTTCTCTCTCTCTCACTCTCACTCTCTCTCACAGTACACATTCGGCAAAGCGTTTCTTGGGGCCTACGGTCAAACATCCTTCTCTCATATTTCAATTCTACTCACTGCGAAAAGAAATTAATAGCCTGGAGTATATAGGTCAAGTGCGTTATCCTTTGCCGAACCGGAGACGCCCATGGGTCGAAACACTGACCTCCGGAAACTGCCTACGCAACGGCGCAGTTCTGGCAGCTCTTTCAAAGGGAAACTGATTCCGAGAATCGGAAATGCGCCAAGGAACGTTGCATGAAGTCTTATCAACCGATGTCAGATTTCTATCACCTTCGTTCTTTCACAACAGATGTCGAAGGTCATATCCGGCAGAGTCCGCAGGCCCGACCACGCGCGCTCCCCCCCGGCCTGCTTTGTTTATCTTCCTCCGCCTCCTTCTGCTTCCGATTCTTATTCATCCGTATTTCCATTTTTCCAGTGTTTACAAACTCGGAATCTACAATAACTAGTCCTTTCTCCCGGCCTCTCTTGACAATATTTTTTCCTTCCGAAGTCGTCTGGCGAACACACTTCCCTCCCCCCGTTCCTACGTGGCTGCTGTCTCCGGCTGCACGCCGATGACCCTGAGCCGAAGTGCGCCTTGCCGCTGTCGTGCGCGTCGTTCCGTTTCACATTCCCACGATTACAGAACAGTTTCACACCTAACAAAATGCTCTTCTAATACTGCTACAGTCCACTAACAAGTACTTCAGTTAATTTCACCATTGTTTGCCTTGAACTTAACCTGCCATTATTAAATGCCGTCTTCTAATTACTGATATCAGTTCTACTCCCACTAAAAACTCACTTTCCCCGATGCTCGACCTGATCCTGGCAGGGTCGCCGAAACCCTTTCCCTCCCTGAGCCATTCCACGTCAAATCGCACAAAAAAGACCAAAATTTGACCTTCATATTTTTAATTATTTTCTAATTGTTTGTATTTGTTATATGGATCAAGTAAGTTGACACGTGTTTTTCTAACTTTATTATTTTTGGAAATATTGTATAATGAAATTTGCTAAAAATGACGCGCGTTCGCTCGCCAAAGGCGCGTTCGCTCGCCAAAAGCGCGTTCGCTTTCCAAACGCGCGTTCGCTCGCCAAACGCGCGTTCGCTCGCCAATCGCGCGTTCGCTCGCCAAACGCGCGTTCGCTCGCCAAACGCGCGGTCGCTCGCCAAACGCGCGTTCGCTCGCCAAACGCGCGTTCGCTCGCCAATCGCGCGTTCGCTCGCAAAACGCGCGTTCGCTCGCAAAACGCGCGTTCGCTCTCCAAACGCGCGTTCGCTCGCCAAACGCGCGTTCTCTCGCGAAACGCGCGTTCGCTCGCCAAACGCGCGTTCGCTCGCCAAACGCGCGTTCGCACTCCAAACGCGCGTTCGCTCGCCAAACGCGCGTTCGCTCGCCAATCGCGCGTTCGCTCGCCAATCGCGCGTTCGCTCGCCAAACGCGCGTTCGCTCGCCAAACGCGCGTTCAACCGCCAATCGCGCGTTCGCTCGCCAAACGCGCGTTCGCTCGCCAATCGCGCGTTCGCTCGCCAAACGCGCGTTCGCTCGCCAAACGCGCGTTTGCTCGCCAAACGCGCGGTCGCTCGCCAAACGCGCGTTCGCTCGCCAAACGCGCGTTCGCTCGCCAAACGCGCGTTCGCTCGCCAAACGCGCGTTCGCTCTCCAAACGCGCGTTCGCTCTCCAAACGCGCGTTCGCTCGCCAATCGCGCGTTCGCTCGCCAAACGCGCGTTTGCTCTCCAAAAACGCGTTTGCTCTCCAAACTGTGTGTTTGCTCTCCAAACGCGCGTTCGCTCGCCAATCGCGCGTTCGCTCCCCCAAACACGCCTTCGCGTGCCCAGTCTATTATAATAATTCTTTCTCAACCAACAACAGAACTCGACCTAGGTTGAATGTCTGGTGACGAAAATACGCCAACGTTGAGACTCGAACCCTAGGACACCCGATCAGAAACTCTGCGGAGTCCATAATTGTTCCTCTGAGCCATCAGCGTAAAAAATCAGAATGTTTCCCCTCCGAAACCTGTATGATTATACTGAAATACCGGTATTTTCTCATGAAAATACCGGTATTTTCATAAGAAAATACCGGTAAAATACCTCTAAATAGAGGTATTTTACCGGTATAGACGTCGGATAAAGGTAAAATACCTCTAAAAATACCGGTATTTGACGTCTTATACCGGTATTTTTTAAGGTATTTTGAATAAAGGTATAATAGAGGTAAAGGTATTTCTATACCGGTATAAATACCTTTACCGCTATTATTTCGGTATTCAGTCCCTGCCTGGCACACGACGCAGCACTTGCGGTGATAGTTGCACAAAACGTCTTTATTCTCCGTCTCACGTAAACTATTTGGAGATAATGAATAAAAGAAGAGTGCAGTCTGGTATCAAATATGTATTTTACTTAAGATCTTTTCGATAGCATAGCTCTGAGAATGATAGCTATACTATATAAAAGTTCTTAAGTATAATAAATATTTGATACCAGACAACACCCAACACCCGTCTTTTATTCATTATTAAAAAGGTATCTACACCTCCAGCAATTATATTAATATTTGGAGACACTAGACAAAACGGAGTTTATTAATTCGTGGTCTCAATTCGTTGGTAAATAACTACAATTACAACTCTATAGTTAAATGCATACACAAGAAGAACATCAAACAATAGTTATCATCTTGCCAATGCAAAACATTGAAAAACAAAGACATCTCAGTCTAACAATTACTCTCAGTTACGCAAAATCAGTCTAAGTTTACATAAACCCAAAATAAAATGACAAATCGGTCAACTATACGTCGGAGTTCATGTGGTGTCTTTAGTCCCTGAGTGGCAGATGATCATCGATGAAGTTCCATATGCCGGTAGCTGGAGGCGGAGAAACAGCAAAGCCGCTGTATTGCAGCCGTGTGGAGCTTGAGATCCTAAATTATGTGTCAGTTCCTCAGCACAAGGTCGAAAGAAGAAATAGGTATATGCGTAATGAGCACATCAATTACATTCCAGTTCCACAAATGCAAATGGAAGAGGCAGCACACTTTGGTAAAGCTCTTGGCGTGTTTCAGCAAGAGAATTGTGAGTAACAATTAGACATGGATGAAGTGTGAATGTAAATTATCCCGCGGTTGGCGAATCGTAATGCGGAAGATACTGAAATTAACAAGGGCATGCAGCATACCGACTGCCCTTCGGATCAGGCGGCAGCACCCATGCGACTGACGACCGAAACGACGAAGCGAGACGTGGGAATTTGTCGACCAAATCGCTGGGCGCAGGACACCACGCCGACGACATGGGGTGACCGAGCGGGCGGCGGGGCGCGACGCCAGTCCACGCAACTCCCGGCTCGGAGGGAGCATGAAACAACGCAATGGGACGAACTCGTGGAAGGCGATATTTTCAGGAAGTTTCTACTGCTGAGCTATTATTCTTTAGTGTCATTATGCATGTTTTTTGCGGATTTAACTCGTTTATAAATTAATTATTTAATTTTAGAAAATCGTAGTAATGAATTTACGTGGATATGAGAATACTGAATTGTTATAGAAAATAATATATAAAGTGATTTCATTAGAGAATGAGGTATGATTCCAACAAAGTGTGAAGGGAGGCACAAAAATAATCCGTGAAATTATTGACCCTTTTCACTTTCGCCCAATTCCGTCGTCATTAGCATACCCATACACCAGTGCAGCTCCTGCTGAGAAGGCTCAGACTATCAACTGATGACAGTGCAGTGCCTCTGACCTGGAGGTCCAGTGGAAATTTTGACACCAGCTGCATCGCTTAGGCGGAATTTTTAACACCAGCTGCATAGTTAGGTCGAATTCAGCCGCTGTCTGGAGATAAATTCTAGCGGCCGGCTGCTCTGATCGGTAGTTTTGCGTTGTTTCTCCGATTAACAACAGGCGAATGCCGCAGCAGCCCAACAAACGGGTCATGGACCGCGTGCTATCTTTCCTTCCTTTTCCTTGTCCTATCATCACCCCTTACATATACACACACTTGCTAGGTCCACACTACCACATACATACGCAAGCCGACTTTACGTCGCACCGGATCTCACTATCCAGCGGAAGATGGACACCGCAAAATCCCGTGATAAAACATGTACTGCACAGACGGCACCATTACCTATGACCCGTCCGGAATCACGAAATGGCTAATCAATCAATCAGTAAGCCCTAGTACAAATGGTGATGGGAGCGTTCGAATAACATCCCAACCAAGCAAAGAGTGCACATCGGCGACGACAACGATCGCCGGACAGGCACAAAGATTCCAATCGTGCGAGATTGGCTCCCAATTTTACGAGATTTAGAACATAGTATTAAAGCGAATAAGATTGTTATGAACTTAAATCCGTTCTGTCTACAAAGTTAAAATAAAACTTTAATACTTCACTTCCTTTCGACTACGCACCCGACTATCACACTGATTAGCGTGCCTTGAGAAGATTTTGATCCACGAGATTTTTACTGAATAAAATCTGAAGTTCGCGTATCTCTCACGTCTGGTCGGAAGTAAGCATATAAGCCACGCGCAAGTGAGTTACTCCATCTGCGCAAGTGAATTTGACATGCCCGAAAGCATCAACCAGAGGATCAACAAAAATTAAAATGATAATTTTTTGAGTGACGAATATTAAACGTAATAATGGTACATACTCCCATCTCTAGCATTTGCTCCTGTCTCACTCCTAACAGTCGAAGACAGTTAAGAAGTTTGCACTCTGCCTGCAATAACAATTGCAGCAAATGAGATGCAGATCAAGATAGCGAGAGAGTACTATTTCAGTACAAAGCTTTTTATTTATATTGTTTTCTTATAAGGTGATAAAACTAATGGCACACGGCCGTTAACACAAATAACAAGCCTATTTAGTTATGCAGTGTCTCAGAATGAATATTAAAAACTTCTAGAACATCCAGAAGGGTCGAAAACAATGGAATCTCGCGAATGAACTTGTGAATGATATAGTGGTAAATATCAGGGGCAAATGACACACAAACAGAGTTATATAATTCACAAATGTGTCATTTTTCCCTAATTTTAAGCAACGTCTTATGCACAGATATTTGTCAGATACAAGAAATCTCCTTGACTGTTTCAGAACCTACACCTGCAGTACATCTCTGCTTAAGGAGATGCCTAATACCAGGGGCAAATGACACAAGCTTAAATAACTGTTATATACAGTTTCCCCATGTTCCCACATGTTATATCGGGTGTTTATTTTATCTTTTGCCGAAGATGACGCGCCGCTTGTCTCAGCGATCGAGCCCTTGGTTCCTCGGCTGTCAACAAGGGCCCTGGTCATCCGGCGCGTTCGTCGTTCGGCGCGACTGGCCGATACACCAGTGTCCCGAGAGCGTTCAATTTTAAACCTTCCAGTAAATGCCGCAAGAGCATTAACACATTTCCGGGCGTGAATATTCCACATCAGTAGACAATTTTGAAGTTTGTAAAGAAACTTCGCAACATTTGGAATTTTAATTGACAAACGAAAGTTCGAAAGCGTACTTTACCAGAAAAGATGGTGAACGGAATATTTGTCAGGTTGAAACAATGGCCAAGAAAATCTTGGAGGCGTCTCGCATCACAGGTGCGTGTAACCATGAGCTTAGCCAGAACGGTCACTAAGCTTTTAAAGTTCCGGTCATACAAGACAACCGCTGTTCATGCTTTGCAACCTCGTAACCTACAAGCCCGAGTACGCTTTGCGGAATATTTTTTGCAGAGCGTACACGACGATTATCTTGATCTTGCTTTGACGTTTTTTCTGATAAAGCGTGGTTTCATCTGAGCGGATACGTCAACAGCCAAAACAACCGCTATTAGAGTGCAGAAAACCCTCACCTACTTCACACAGAACCACTTCACGACATAAAGATCGGAATGTGGTGAGCGTTGAGTTTAAAAGAATTATCGGACCTATTTTTTTTAACACCACTGTTACTGCTATTTACATACCTGTACATCAGATATTGACATTCTTCGAACAATTGACACCAGAGGAAAGATTCTATGGTTAGTTTCAACAGAATTCAGCAACTGCTCATACTGCTGTTCGATCTATGAACTTTTTTAAATAATGTTGATAGTGACAATCGAACAATTAGTCGTGGGTTGTGGTCTTCTAGATCAGCTGATCTGAATCCTTGTGAATTTTTCCTTTGAGAATACTTGACAGATCACGTGCAAGCAGAAAACCTACATTTGGAGGAAGAGCTCTGGCGCTCTATTGAAACGAAAATCTCAGCAATTCCTCAACTTACTTCAAAGGGTAAATCAGAATATGTTCCGGAGGTGCCA
Source organism: Acheta domesticus (assembly GCA_031308135.1). NCBI lineage: Eukaryota > Metazoa > Arthropoda > Insecta > Orthoptera > Gryllidae > Acheta > Acheta domesticus. The sequence goes on from JAHLJT010009436.1 coordinate 241,674,512, forward strand.
AGAATGTATTTGAGCCGAAGGACATCACTTCAGCATCTTCTTTAAAGTAAGTTAAGTGGCGCAGCGATAGTCTAGTTTGTCAGCACGGGAGTTGAGTCAGCGTTTTGCTGGAGGAGTGAGGCATCAACTGCCCAGGCGAAGCGGTCCGAATCTTCGGAGAACGATAAAATGAAAACTTTGTTTATAATTTTCGATCTTCCTTCATGTCGTAGAAGTTTGTAATATTTATTCTGAGTCGCCAGTGTATCTCGGCTAACTCCTCGGTTTGTTTTACAAACTTCAACTGCGCCAGTTATCGTTGCAACTATAGCGATGGCGAGCTCCTCATACATCTCTCGGCGCGCACTCTACCTAGCACGTCGCCCTCAACGAGGTCACACCGCCACAGTAAGTAGAACATGGTGGCTAGCATGAACTAACCCAATGCTACAATTAGTTTTTACAATATTTAGTTGACACTGGATTTCTCTGATAATGCTCAATGTAGGTGCGCCATAATTGAAAATGAGCGAATATTTGAAAATCATTTAATAGTCGTGTAATAATGAACGTAATTTAAATTCACGAGTCAGCGAAAGAGTTTGGATCGAATGGTTATACATTGTTGAATATGTGAGAAAATAATATTAATTACGGCAATAATAATTCTCTGCGAAATAATTTACCCATCACGTCTAAATAAAAATATATGATCCGATAAAAATGTACGTACAAATAAAATTGTCATATGTGGAATACATCTCATTTCCAACGAATTTCAACCGAACACCTGTTGTGTATAAATTTGTTTTACTAATTGACCTGAATATAAAGGTTTAAATAAAACATTCATCGGATTTCAAATGAGTTTACCAATCTGAAATAGGTACGCCAAAGCTCATTGTACTTCGACAAGACGCCAATCTACACCCATAGCGGCTTTCTCTATCTATCTATAGAACTATCTACGTTGAAACAATTAATCCCGACAACTTACCGCGATCCGTGGCCAGAGAGATGAAAACCAGGAGTGAAACGATTCGGGATCGTAGCTTCCATTGTTTTAATTAGCGCAATGCCGGGAAACATGGCGGCTCTCGGGGAAAGTTTAAATGGCCGCGCGCAATTAGTCACGTCACCTCTCCGCCCGCGGTGGCCGCCTGCCCGAGGGGCCGAGCCGGCGCTGAATCTCCATCGCGGAAGCGCCCGGAAGCCGGGCTGCCAGCCTCCCTGCGCTGGCTGGCGCCTGGCCTCTCCCACGCCCGCGTTCGCTATGTTGGTCCTCCCCCGCACACGGCGTTCGTCCGCATTAGCATTCCTCTGCGCCCGCCCCGCCCCGCCCGCGCTTAAATGCCACTTCGACCCTGCAAACGGCCGTCCTCTTCGTTCTACCACCCAGCGCCACTCCCGAACCCCCTTCAACGGCTCTGTTTCGCGCGAACCCGCAACATTCCTCATTACGAATGATCTTGATCTATTATCCCTATCTTCTACTTCGCTCCTTGCTATTCCAGTTTCCTTTCAACAACTTCAATTCCCATTATACAACTTTCCCTTGACGTCTCACTCTTCCCATTGCATTTGTTTTTAACCATCATTCTTTACTTTATGAACCTGCAATCAAACCGTCCTCTTCATCAAACGACCCAGCAGCACTTCTGAACTCCCTTCCATGGCTCTGTTTCGCGCGAACCCGCAACATTCCTCATTACGAATGATCTTGATCTATTATCCCTATCTTCTACTTCGCTCCTTGCTATTCCAGTTTCCTTTCAACAACTTCAATTCCCGTTATACAACTTTCCCTTGACGTCTCACTCTTCCCATTGCATTTGTTTTTAACCATCATTCTTTACTTTATGAACCTGCAATCAAACCGTCCTCTTCATCAAACAACCCAGCAGCACTTCTGAACTCCCTTCCATGGCTCTGTTTCGCCCGAACCCGCAACATTCCTTATCACGAATGATCTTGATCTATTACACGTTTCCTCTACTTCGCTCCTTGCTACTCCAGTTCTCTTTCAACAACTTCAATTCCCATTATACAACTTTCCCTTGACGTCTCACTCTCTCCACTTCACCTCCCCCTAACAACCACACCTTCACCCACTATTTCCATCTCCGTTTCATCCCTTCCTTTCTTCTGCTACTGATCCATCCAACACCAGTCCCTTCCCATCGCATCTCATCTCGGTAATACTATTGATTCTAACCAAATACACGAAGGTCAAATAGGTTCACGAGTTGAATTTCACTCCACTAGAGTTTGTGCGGGAAATTATATTCCCGTGTATAAAATATCACCGGCCAATAATAAATGGTTTCGAATATATGCGATCATTACGTGAATGGAAGTTAAGCGCTCATGTGCGCGAGCAAACAATTATTTTTCCTCCAGCGGTAATCATCGCTCGTGCATTATGCAGCACTCACTTTAATGCAGCAATGCCTACGGAAACGGAAAATTTGTTTACTAGTAAAATATTTATCACGGCACAACGTGAGAAAACGTTAATTACCAAGGCATACATATATTTTCATGTATTAAATATTCCTGAAAATTTATAAGCTATAAACACAGGCGAAAATACAGAAAATTTTCACTACTTTCCATTGTTAAAATATTTTACTTGAAAACAGTGAATATTGAAATACTTATTGTCTGATTCTCTGGTTAAAATATATCACTTGTAACTTGTTTCAGCAACATGGAGAGAATCAATTTGCTTATTTGAGTTTTCCACTATGACCCCAGGTTATATTCGCAAGTTTTTCAGTACATTTAAATTCTTAATTGACGGCATCCTATTCTTCAAATCAGTTTCAAATACAACTAAAACGCGTGCCATTTTCTATTCACCCTATTAAAACACTACGCTCTTCGTCTAAATACCGTTAGGTATGTTACTGTGCTAAAAATTGTTGTTAATATACATGTCATTCACTCTCATAAATTGTATCCGTAGATATTTTTGTAGCCCGTTTATTTGTAACTATACGTCTCATGCTTCCTTCCGTTTAATGATCCTTGGCGTAGCTACGCACCGCATTTTTACAACCGTCTTGAAGAACCTCACGAAAACATCCGCCTCCTTTAAGATACAATTCAACAATTGTTCAGCGTCTAGAAGGCGTGCTCTTCGAGTTGTAGAAGGCTCATCGCTTCAGTTCTCCCAAGGGTGCTCCTTGCTATTGTGTACCATGAGGAACGCTGACAAAAAGTGAACTATTTCCAAAGATGGCTAGTACGGGCTAGCTGCAAAGCAATTCGGCGCTCCATCCTCTATCTCTTTTTTTATTTCTTTGACTGTCTTCCCCCATTTCTCACCGTCCTTCATGCCCGCACCCGCGCGAGAGACTGCTCGGTCGCTTCTGCTGTGGACTTCCTCTGAAGACGAAGACTGCGACGTCTTTCTGTACACAAGAAAATAACGAGAAAACTGTCTCAGGAAAAAGCTGGCGGCGACACCACGTAATAGAAAAGAGTTTTTCGGAAGGTAGACCTGTCTTACGGGACTCGCTTTCGCAAACTTAATAATTGTCTTGTTTCTGAATTTTGACATCGAGGAAAAGACAAAAGGTACATTAGAAAGTAAACATGAAGCGGACAACGCGAATCAATAAAATGATTTCAAAGAGCGCTACATTAATCTCTCATTACCGAAGTACTCAAAAAGAAAATAAATTCAAGCATTGGTAACAGGAGTATTCAGTATTGATTGAAATTAAGTAAATTAAACGATTTGAGAAATGAGAAACATAGAAACGTTGAACTTACATAAAACCAACTACTTCTACAAAAATCCTCTTAAGGGCTTTTAAGATATAAGACAGTAAAATTCAATAGTGGATTCAAGAACAGCAGAAAACTTTTTAGCGTGACCTTCCTATTCTTAAACTTGCAGAACTAAACCAACGTCTTGGAAATAAATTCTTTATTCCCAAGAGCAAGCACCAAGTTCTTTGTAGCCTCCCAATAGTAGTATTTCAATCAGATGAAGAGTGTTCGTAAAAAGTTGAGTGGTTGTGGCACTTTGCGGGACTCTAAAACACTGTGTCTCAACGTCACAAAAGATCTCCGTTTGGAATTCGTACAATCATTCGTGCAGTACACTGTGTGTTCTGAATGATCAGTTCAGTGGAAAGGTAACAGTTATCACTCGTTCTCAATTTTAACTGTCCTTTATATCTCTGGGAAGGCAGCAAATTTATGATATTCAAAACTCGCTTGATTGAATGTTGCTTTAATGATTACAACAGTAAAAAATTCGCAGCTATTATTAGGGGCATGTGAATTAACAAATGTTCCGAAATTCTCAAAACCGGTGATTTATTTCAGCTCATGAGATAATATTTGACCTTTCCAGTGGTAAATGTTTAGTTTGTCAGGCTGAATACCATCAATCCAGCAATTGAAAAATAACAATAAATAACAAATAACAAATTTCAGTAAAAATAACAATTTTATAACGGCGTGTCTTTTGAAAGAAAGACACTAAATGACATTAGAATATTATATAAGTTAAAAAATTAATAGTAGTAATAGTAATTAATAGTAAGTTAAAAAATATATTCCAGTTCATAAGAATCTAGTTTAGTGACACCAGCATACGAATTACCATTATTCTTTGATAAGGCATAACATTTTACCTTTTAATTTATACGCACCAATTTGTAAAGTACACGCTGAGGTTGATAATGTGAGAACCATATCCCATACCATCATTTCCTCCAATTCATTTACTCTTTAAAAGAACTGGGCAACCTCCGTCTCCTCTAACACAGCACCAAAAAAAGCATCTTGGGCCGCAGCACACCAAACTAGCGAGTCGAAAGAAAGCGCAAAGGCAGGGAGGGGGAGGGGTGGGGTGGGGTAGACGCAGGCGGCGCGCCCCGCCCTGTCGGCCGCTAATGAAACGAACGCGGGGAGCCTCTCCGTCGCTGGCGCCGGCGCCGGCGGGCAATAAAGTTGCAGGCCCGCGCATATCCTCGGCGCCTGCCACCGCCCCCACCCCGCTCCCTGCCGCGCCGGGAAGAGTGGAAAATGTGGAAATACAAATAATAGGATGGGGATGTCACGGCGCGGCTTTCTCCCGCTGCGCGCTGCCTCCGGCCAAGCCGCCGCCGCTGGGGGGCAGGGGGGTGGGAAGGGAGGGGCGTGGCTTGGCACGGCGGGACGGGGTGGGGTTAGCTGAGCGGGGCGGAACGAGGCAGGGCGAAGCTGGCGGGGCGGGGCGGAACGGGGCGAGACGGAACGGGGCGGGGAAGAACCGGCCGGGGAAGAACGGGCCTGGGAAGAACTGGCCGGGGTGAGCGGGGTGGGTCGGGGAGTACCGGGGCGGGGTGGGACGAAGCAGATCAGTGCGGCGCGAGGCGGAGCAGGGCGAGGCGGAGCAGGGCGGGGCGGAGCGGGGCGGAGCGGGGCGGAGCGGGGCGGAGCGGGGCGGAGCAGGGCGGAGCGGGGCGGAGCGGGGCGGAGCGGGGCGGAGCGGGGCGGAGCGGGGCGGAGCGGGGCGGAGCGGGGCGGAGCGGGGCGGAGCGGGGCGGAGCGGGGCGGAGCGGGGCGGAGCGGGGCGGAGCGGGGCGGAGCGGGGCGGAGCGGGGCGGAGCGGGGCGGAACAGGGGCGAGGTGGGTTGGTTGAGGAAGGGGTCGGAGCATTGGAGGGGGAGAGCGAGTAGAAAGTGGTGAGGGAGGCAGCGTCGAACTTTACAGTAACAGAAAAGACAAGCCGACTGCAGGAATGTTGGAGCGGAAAAGACTAGGCGGGGGAAAACGAACGATAGGGCGAAGTGGAGATGACGGTGTTAGTGACGACGGTGTACGGCAGGAAGGGTGAAGGCAGCGAGGGCGGCGGCGGTGCCTAGAGAAGAAATATTATGACGGTCTCTGAGGGTGTGGGGAGGAGGGGAGGGTGTTAGAGCACAGCGGAGGACGGATAAGGCAGCCGCAGAGAGGCGCCGAAATGCGGGAAGTCCAGTGAAAATGGGAAGGTATGGATCATCAACGACGCAGGCCATTGGGCAAGGAAACCCTGGCGCGTAAGGGTAACGGAAGTAGTGTAGGATGGATTCATTGAGCGGGTGGAGAAACTGGAGACGATGAGAGCAACAGCAATGAACAATGAATGCAGCTGTGCCTCTTTTGGTGCGTCACTTAACGTTAAAGCCAGAAAGGCCAGTAAATTACATAGGATGAAAAGGAGAGTAAAAAACAGCCTGAGTTCGACCAAAGAAGTTCAATTATTAGCTCACTTCTATTTAAAAATTAATTTTTTCTGTCCATCGTGCTTTCCACGATCCACTATTTTTTGGTAAATAGCATTACTTGACGCAGCGCCGTTACACATCGTATTATTTATTTCATCGGAATGGTTTCTTTGAAGAAGAACTTGAATAACTAAGTCCCTAAAAATGTTTATATATCCTAATATAAATAAGCATCAGCGACAGAAATTGTTAATGAGCCACAAGATATTGATTCAAAATTGAAACGAAAACAAATAGACAATGAAAGAATTTAAAAATGATGACGTATCATATTCAAGTTTCAGGTTTCAGTAAAAAAAATATTTTAACCCAACGACCCTTACCTGTTGGGAACCATTAACTATATCCTTAAGTTTAGTAGATTAGGAAAACTAGAAATAGTTTCGTCACCAATATTTGTATTATGCGGTTATCTTTGGCTTAATTTTAGTTTACGTCCTCAGCTTAACCGTTTATGCAACTATGCAATTACAAGCAATTGTAACTCTCACGTTTTAAAGAATTTTTCCAAAAGCATTACAGCGTGATGCTTGTCACACAAAGTATCTACTTTGTCTCAGAATGTGTGTTACAAATCTCTAGGCGATGTAGACAGAACGCATATGCAGGGAGAAATTTCGTATAAATAAGTTACATATGTGATATTTTCTCTAATTCTGACGCAGCGTCTAAGGTTTCGGCGTTTCTCGGGTATACGAAATGTGATTGATTGACCCAGAACATCTACCAGCCAAACAGACGTGCACGATAAGTCGCCGACATATCAGAGGCAAATGACACATGGGTAACTTAGTTACATAAAATTCCCTACCACATGTTCATTGGCAAAATGTGATCTTCAATCCCTTCTCATACCATACAATTTTGCAACACTATTTTGAAGTCAGTTTGATAGATCTTGGATACGCACGTATCGTGTCTCTAGGAGGCGCCCGGCGCCAAACCAGAGACTCGCGAAGATGGGTCTGGCTCTCAGAGGCGGACGCGCTCTGTTGATTGGGCGGGATGTGGGGGAGGGGGTGATAGAAGCGGCGGTGAGGGTGGCTGGGGCAGTGGGGGTGGCGGTGGCGGCGGTGGCGGCGTGGGCGGCTGGGGCAGCGGGGGTGGGGGTGGCGGCGGGGACGTCGGTGGCGAAGGGGCGGCGGAGGTGGTGGAGACGGTGGGGGCGGCAGAGAAGGCGTGGGCGGCGTGGACGCCTGGGGTGCCGGGGGTGGCGGTGGCGGCGGGGATGGTAGGGGCGACAGGGCGGCGGAGGTGGAGGGGACGGCGTGGGCGGCGTGGGCGGCAGGGCGGCAGGGCGGCGTGGGGGGCAGGGGGGCGATTGGCTGGGAAGGCAGGAGCGGCGGTGCGGCGGGGCGGCGGGGCGGCGAGGGTGGCGAGGGAGGCGAGGGCGGAGGAGGTGGAGGGGGCGGCAGGCGGCGGCGGTGGGCGGCGGGGCGTGGGGGGCGGCAGGGCTCGATGGATCCACTCGAGGGGGGCGCGACCCACGGACCGTGTCGGGGAACGAGCCGGGTGGGCGAAGGAGCCGGGACAAGCCGCAGCTCGACGGCCCGGAATGGATGGGCGGGGCCGGCGCGCTCGCGCGGGGAAGCCGGGCTGCGACGGAAGAGGCCGTTGGATTGCCAGGCAGTGGGGCTGAGGGTAACCACACCAGCTTACTTCTTTATGGCACTGGCGCTGGCACAAATATGCAATACAAACTCTAATGGGAAAATTCCAATGTTATTGTCATTATATTATTATTGTCTTTATGAAATACATTGAGACGAAATAATTAAGAAAATCGTTTTAAAAACTATTTTGAAGAAAAATAATAAGAAATTTGTATAATTTTTTTTACTCATTTGTGAGATCATTTGAGAACTAATACGTCCATAGTTTTACTGATTATTCATGTAAAACAATTAGCCAGTTTTATGTTAAAGTAAAATCGAAATATAGATTTTGCTTGTTATTTAAACACTACTGTATATGCAACTGCGAATTATAACACGGAGTGTTCTGTATTAAAAAATAATATTTTCCATTCATTCACATTTTCTAATATTTTATTGTCAGTATTATACATACACTTGATCTATAGAATGCCAGGTTTCAGGACGTATGTTAGGTTTTGAATTTAAAAAAGAACTCATGAAATGCATGTTTCGTTGTTTTGCGAAAGAACCGGAACAAACATTTAAAATAATATTATTTTAGTGAATTGAAGGCTGTTAACGCACGCGGTTATAATCGCTGTAAATATTGGTTTTAAAGATAATTACACTATTAAGAAATCATGAAAGAACATTGAAGACCCTCCTACTAATCATGACGGAAATGTTGAAGTTCAAGCCCAGGGTAAGCGCAATTATTTCACGACCTTTTAATATAATGAAATTTTGACTTGGGTTCTCTGCATAAAACTTGTTACATGCGAAGATAATAATGAGATACTGGAATGTTGGTTGGCCTTTTCTAGAGGAGTATGCTCATTAATTCTGATACAAACAAACTCAATGAAGCCCAATAATAATTACTTATTTGAAATTGTTAAAATAGTTCTTACATAAACAATAATTACGCTGCGAATGTTTCAGCAAAATATCAAAATGCAAAACCCAATATAAATATAAAATTCTCAATTTACATTCATATTCCATATTTTCTCTCCTGAAACTGTTTTATTATTTACTAGTGGACCTGGAAATTTTCACTATTTGCTTTGTATTACACTTCACACGTTAATGGTAATGAGTGTTAATCAGTAAGCTCTGCAAAAATAAGCTCTGCTAAGGTTTATACTAAGCTCTGCAAAAATTCTAATAGATAAAAGACTTACTCGCGTGTAATGGTTTGTTCTACGTCCCGGTTTGGATAAGGTTGTGAAGTATCCTGTTGTTAAGACGTTCAAATTTGGACATATGTTCGCTATGACACTGTCTTGAGAGAAATTTGATTTACTGTCCGAGGTAACGTCCAAGTAATAATTTCTGGCGATATTTCACTCAATTATAGAGGCAGGATACGCAGCTACGGAAACGGTTAATATTTGACGGGGCGGCGGATTGCCCAAAGCTTCTGTTCATGGCCGCTTGGGTCATCATAAACACATAAATCATCAACAACGCCCCGATTTAACTCAAACCACTCTTTAAACACACCCGATACTAAGAAGAAGAAAGTGTGAAAATTTTGGTGAAATCGGCCAACGGTTCGAAAATCGGTAGGTCTACGTGAGAAAGACGTACGCACATTCCCTTTTATTTGTATAGAGATATTTTAATAATACAATTTCTTTTGCGATACATTAGCTTTCACACAACGATACACTAGCTAGTAGGAAATGTCATTAAATTTAATATAGATTAATGTATTGTACATGAAACTTACTATAACATCGTACATTAAAAAGAGCTTAAAATAGTACATTAAATTTAATGTATAAGTCAAAATCAGTGCAAATTTAACGTTTGAAGTTCTATAGTTTCCCCTACCTCTCTTCATTCATATCGTATATTTACAAGCACATGAAAATCATTTACTTATTAGTTCCATGACTATTGCATCTTAATGTACATGCCTACATTAAATTTAATGTGCGTTCATGATAAATCACTTTAATGTATATATCATGTATGTAATGTAAAAGACGAATACAAATCTGAAAACCAGTGATATTTGTCCAGATAGAAGCTCACTTCCCTCACTGGCCGGCAAGGACCGAGAGCGGCCGGCCGGACAGTCGCGAGAACGGTGTGTGTGTGTGTGTGTCAGGGGCCTGAGGCTGAAGCCGGGGCGTCGCGTGGGCGGCGAAGGGGAGCCGGGAGGTGATTACCCCGGGAGCGGGCAGCATACGAAGCGGGCGCAGGTAGGCGCCGCGCAGCGCCGGGGGTGACCGGCTATCGACCGCTGCGCCGCGGGCCACGCGCCCGCCGCCGCCGCCGCCGCCGTCGCCGCCGCCGCCGCCACCGCCACCGCCGCCGCCGCCGCCGCCGCCGCCGCCGCCGCCGCCGCCGCCGCCGCCGCCGCCGCCGCCGCCGCCGCCGCCGCTTCCCCGCCGCTTCCCCGCCGCCCGCCCGACCGGCCGGCCGGCCGCAGGAACCGCACTGACCTTTCCCCGCGGCGGCATGGCCCTTTGCGCGCGCGCACGCACACCTATGCATCAAATGCTACTTTCCACTTGCGAGAGACCTAGAACACGTGGATGGCGAACTCTTGCAAACGGTTCAAAATGAAGAAGTGCGCTTGAGTCGTCCACTTGCAGGAAATTGGCAAAAACATTTTTCGGCTGAATCCCACTTTGCCCAAGCACGTTTTGTTTTGGGCCAAAATGGCGAAAAAAATCCGAGTTGACTGTTAAAATCTGTACAATCTCATTATAACAGTTTCTTGTATATTTAAAATTGTAGTTTACACTTCACAGGTTTGGCAAGTGTAAAACAATTAAGACAGGTTTCGCCAGTTGACGTTCGGCAATCTGCTAATTTAATATTTTAAATTACCTGCTAAATCAATATGCTCACAAAAACAAATTACGAGTTACAACTTGTGCCTTGTCGAAGGTTAATCTCTAGTAAAATTTGACAATTGGATTAAAAAAAATTAGAAACGAGAGTTTTGGTACAAATTTTAATGAATTTTTGAAATTATGCTTTATAAAAAAACTTAAAACTGGTAAGTTAACATCATGTGAGAGACTGCCGTATCATCATCCGCATCATCGGGAATCCTTTGGAAGAGTATCTGAAGAACAGAAAACCGACTTTTGCTTTGTTACGTTGCCCACTAATGCTTATTCAAATCGCACAAATAACTCAACACTTCATTTCATATCTTATTATTTTAACATAATATTTTCGTACCTTCTTTTCTTCGCGGTATTTCTTTTCCAGGTTTCTGAACGTAATTTCTTCTCACGCGAAACATTGGTATCCATGCAACATCTTTTCCAATTTTGACCTCCTGGTGTATTAGCAGGTTTTGCATGTGGATTGGTCCATGCGCCCATGTTGCATCTGTGATTTAGCTGCTTTTGCAATTGGATTTTTTTAACAGGTATTGAAAGTTAAGCCATGGCAATATTAAGACGTTTTGCTAGTGGATGAGATTTTTTAACGAGTTGTGATACGATTACAGTGGGTTTTACAAGTTGATAATTACATATCTTCGTAGAGGGTACCGAGGCCTTTCCAATGAGAACAATAACTTGAATTTTTAAATTGTCGTTTAACAGGTTTTGTTACTGGATTACCGAGCAACTGTATTTTCTTTATGAATTCTTTTACAGAGATATAAAATTACTTAATGAAAATGTTTTGTGACAGCAAAAGATTGATGTCGAAATTTCATTTCCCCTCCACTCCGTTATCTCTCCGCCTTCTGAAGTGATTTTAACGGTAGCTTTTTGTCTACAGATGTGTGTATTCTAGTTCCAACAGAAGTCAGAACTTAATCACCCTAACAACGTCTATTCTTGGATTTTGTCACATAGGACCTTGCAATACAAAAATGTCGAAATGATGTTTTCCACTCGCGAGAAAACAGTAAGATAGGTATGGATACATGGATACTCTTGCAAATTGTTCAATACGACGGGTTCTTTATTTTAATTTTTATTGAAATATTTTAAAGGACGATAGAAAATTTTAAGGACATTTTCTCTACCAAAAAATATTTATTCGTGACTGTTTCAACATGTATGTTTCCAGCCATTTAAATAGTAGTAATCCTAAAATAAGAAGTCCCATTAGTCATACAGTAATGATGAATCCAAAAGTGTGGTTTAATAATAAATATTATCTTTACTGAAAGTTGAAAATGCGAACTAAATGTTTCAGCTACCTTTCAGGTTCTTTTATTCAAAATTCTACAGGAATGAAATAAATTGATTCTTTATGTGTGGTTTAAATTTTGCTCTTTCATAATGACAATTTAACTATTTTTAATATGAAGCCTATTAAATATATGTTAAGAGAAATGTGCATAAAATAGAATGCCGTTACATAAGCACTTCGCGATTCATCAGACTCGAAATATTATCGTATTCGGAATTATTAAAAGTGATTTCATTTTCTTTTAATCCAATCCTCAGCATAAATTTAAGTAAACATAAGTTTAAAAGTTTCGAAACAATATTTACAACTTTCGCCATTTGAATTTCGACCTTCGGGCTGGGTATTCGCGAATGTTATTCGCAGGTAACCAAAAAGTCGGTGCAGTTAGTTCTTTCAATCGCGTAACCTTTCGATGTGGAAAGCAGCGTAACATCTGAAATGCAATTTGCGTAATTGCCTGATCTACTTGACCTACCCCGGCTTCCCTTTTCGTTTCTCGAACGGAGCACGGCCACTACGGCCAATAAAAAGGAAGCGATCTCCTCGGTGTCCCCATTCAAGCGAGCTTCCGTTCACTGGAATCGGATTTCAACTCGTCATTGCGGTCGGACAATCGGCAGCTCGGCGGCCAAGGAGAATGGAGGGATAAGACGTGCTGAAAATAAGGCGCCCAAAGTGCAGCCTGCGAGGGTGGCGATCGATGACCGAAGATGGAACGCAAGGAAAAGGAAGAGTCAGACTGATCGAAAGAATCCTAAAGAACGTCATGGTCAAGCCGCAAAAAGAGGAAGTAAAAAAATGTCAAGTGTGGATAATGGCGAACAATGATTCATGAAATAAACGGTAAGAAAACAGTGATTTTTACAGACAATGGTGATAGCAAATACGAAGGAAGCTAATGATGACTACGGAAGGCGTAGTTCTTGGTTGGGATGCAATGAAACAAAAAATCTGAACAGCAAAAGGCTGTAAGAACAGGCGCAAATATCACAGGAGAGACAGGGTGTGGGAAGAGGCTGAGAAGGTAAACAGTGTTGAGAGCAAGCCGGAGGCTTAGAGCTGCGTTGTGAGTAGGGCGATCGCGCGTGTACACGAGGACACACTCTGGGGATTGCAACGCCCCGCGCCTTCTCCCTCCCCCCTTCCCCATTCTCGACCCCATTCGCCAACGCCCTCCTCCACCACAAGCGCAGTGGGGATGGGAGACGGGGGGTGGAGCGCTTCCAAGTCCGATCCGCCGGGTGTCGCAGCCAAGAATTCGCAATATGGGTGCCGAAGGGGTGGAGGAGGAGGAGGAGGGGAAGGAGGAAATAGGAGGCGGAGGAAGAGGAGGATGCAAAGAGCAGGCCCCACTCCCATCGATCGGGCCGCGTGCAGATGCGTGTCGTCGTGTGGCTGGTGCGGCGCCGCGGCGCTGGTGCGTGCTCGCGAGAGGCGCACCGCGCGTAGGTACGCGGCTTACAATGTCTGCAAACGCTCCGACTCCAATCCGATGACGTGAGCCTCGTGAGCTGCGTGGCGCGGATCGAACAAAGCACGAAAGCGCGATACGCGGTTTCGCTCGGAGCCTCCGATCACCGCTCTGCCTATGGCACGAATATCGAATCGCCAATAAAGGTGCTGAGCAAACGCCGCTGGATCCGACATCTGTACTGCGATTTTCGTAACTTTGTCCCTGACAGGAATCAGCTGTTTCGCTGCCATCTAATCGGGAGCTTATATTTCGCGACAGTGACGTCACTATGGTGACGTTCAAGCTCCCTATTGGATGAAACCGTGAACAGCTGATTCCTGTCAGGGACAAAGTTACGAAAATCGTAGTATAAGTCAATAACCACAGCAACGAATTGGCAGCACTTCCTTTCTATTATTTGTAGCAATCTCAATCACTTAAATAACAAATTGAATTATTTTAATTATTTTCTTTGAGGTATATACCTAAAAATATGGCAATTAATAGAAGTAGAAAAAGATTTTAAAATGAAACCGCCCCTTCCGCGGCCGGTCAATGGAAATTTGGCTGTCCGGATGATGATACATCTTAGGAATCATTGTCAACATTTCAGCCGTCATATTGCCATTTTTCGTATGGCGAAATGCTCAATTATATGGGATGTTATAACAAATTATATTTTAAATACTTTGAAATTCATACATTTTTCAAATAATTCTTAATAAAGGCGAGATTATATTCTACTACAACTTAACAAGTTTTCTTGGGTATTCAGGACAAAGCTAAATAAGAACTATACAATCTGTAAAGATAATGTCTTACACGCCCAAAATTGATTTCGACAAAAAATAAAGAAAAAACATACAAGTTATAGATATACCTCTTGATTATACAGAATTATAGTAAGGAATGTTAACTGGAAAAATAGAGGAAAATTAAATAATGATTTGTTTTTTTAAATAACTATTCAACCCTTCTCTTCAATTCCTCGCTTAACATGTAGCAACATAGTACTTAACATGGACAGAAGCACAGAGCATCTCAGCAAAATACCTCATGAAATATTTGTTCATGTAACCGAAGACAATCTAGTGATAATTTTTTACCCTCTGAACCCTGAAATGACTCATCTTGTATACAGTGATTGTGAATTAAAACCAAATATCTTCTTGCAAAACTCTAAAAATTACTTTTTCGGATTTTTTTGGATTCTGAAAATACGATATTTTTGACGACGAATTAAGAATATTTTTAAGAAAAAGGGTCAGTATTTTTTACATTTGAGATAGGGCCTAAGGACAATGTTTAACCATAGAAAGAATGTAGGCTGAACATTTTTTAAGGGTCCAGACGCAGGGTATCTGCGGTGCGCCTCTATTCCACGCCTTCGCGGCCGCAACACTGATGCTTGGGGGCGTCGCTCTAGGTTCAAACTAGCAATAATGCCAAAATACGCGTTGGGAATTTTGAATTATCAAATCTTGTTCAGAAGGAACTGGAACACAATACTTCGGATCCAGACATTTGTTTTCCTCACGGTCTCGTTAAGCTATCGTTGTTCGAATCACTAGAATTTATTGATTCTTGTCGACGATATTAATTAACTTTAAAAAAAACTTTAAAAATTGCTTTTGCGGATTATTTTTGTATTTTCGAAAAGAAGACATTATTGACAACAAATTATAAACATTTTAAAGAAAAATTGTCAAATAATTTTATATTTACATAATAATCACTGGTCAAAGAATTTATTGTCTCGGTAGTGGTCAGAGTAGCTGGGAGTAAACCAGAAGGCCCGGGTTTGAATCCCGGTAAGGGTGACCAATTCTTTGAACAAATTTGATTTTATATTACATAATTATGACCCACTGACAATGTTTTTACCTTGAAACGCATGTAAGCTGAACATTTTGTTACCAGGAAGTGCCCGCAATAGACTCACGCCAGTGCCCGCAATGTATCTCTCAGATATAGCTGAAACTTTTCATGAATGGGAATGCCCTGAAGCTGGATTAACTGAAATACGTATAATAACTGAAATATGTCTCTCGATGCAATTGGTACTAAATCGTACACTTCTCTTAGACACACCTGAAAATAATACAATGATACGTACCGCTTACGCCAGGACCTCACAATGCACTGGCGTCAGTGTACCCAACGTATCGGATAGATATCGCGCAGCGCAGTAATCAAGTTTCAGCATGCTCACGGGAAATCGAAAGGATAAAAATAGAAGGTCAGGCGTACTCAGAAAAGTACAATGAAGGAATACATGAAATATCAGACACCAAATGCATCCCAATAATTCAGGAACACAAAGTTGCCCTGGCTTGGATCTCACAGGTCCATGGCGAGCACTCCCGCGTTGAGAGCCTAGACGCAGGGTATCGGCGACGCGCTCCTGTCCCACGCCGTCGCGGCGGCGACAGTGACGCTTCGGGGCGGCCGTTGCCAGGGAGACGGACCCGGGGCAACACTCCAGCACGGCGGGCGGCTTCCGCCTCGCTGCCCCGCGCCGCGGGCACCTCCTGCGGCGCAATTTCCTTATTTTTATGCGACGCCCAAAGCCCATGACTCCCCGCAAATGGCGTCTGCTCGCGGAGAAATGTTTGTGGCGCTATTTTTACTTCTTTCCAAAAGCTTTCTTCCCCCCACCCCCACCCCGTTCTCCGAGTTAATGGCGCGGAAAGATTTGTGAACTGATTCGTCAGTAGTCTGTTTCAGAAGTACCGCAAAGATTCACGTGTTGTTTCAACGTTTTCTTGAACTCTTGAATTTGAAAAATTCATTTTGTGCTTCGTTTTAATGCAAGTGTAAATTTAAACACATGTATTTTGAGTAATTGAAACAAAATTTTCTTCCGACATATTATTATCAAAATTGCTATACCCCATAATCAGTGTCTCTCCCATGGATGACGGAGGATTCGCGAGGCTTCAGACCCCTCCAGAACACGAAGACGCATATTAACATACTCCTAGTTTCAACTAATTTTCTTTTGGAAGGTTTTTTTCTCTCAGAACTATCTTTCTTCAGGATTACAGATTGTTACTATCGCGAACTAAATAAATTTGTCTTTTTTTCTATGGTGGACAGTAAAACTGTAAGAACTTTATAAAACTGCTCAGTACTTTTACCGTGTTGTGTGATCGTTAAAACAATGTTGCAAATTATCGGCCTCGTGGCCGAGATCGCTAAGGCAGTAGTGCCGTAGTGATCTCGGACCTTGGGGTCACGGGTTCGAGTCCCGTTTCAGGCATGGTTTCATGTGTTCGTCCTTTCACCCCCTATCTTCGCCATATCGTCTCATCCTAATACCATAACGTTACATCCAATAGTGGTCGCTAATGACCTAGTAGTTGATGCGACCTTAACAAAAAAAATGTTGCAAGTGATTTGCACGAGGGTGAAAACTAATGTGTTTGCGTCTCATTTGTGTTTCAAACAATCGTGTTTGTGACTGTTATTAGATTAAGGCAGGGTTCGTAGCAAGATTTGGTGTTAAAGGTAAAAAAATCCATGTATATATGTGTAAAGATCGTGGTAAATATAAAACATAACATATGTATATTCACGTATACGCAGAATTTTTGTCGAAAGTTTTTGCAGCTCTTCCTTATATCGTATTATATTATATCGTATCGGTATAATTATATCGTATGGGTTCAGCTAGTAATTATAAATTTAATATAAAAAACAGTGTTTCTAGGTATTTTATGCCCCTCCGTACCATTCGCCTGAGTGCCATTAAACTTTGTCAACTTATTGTTTGCACTTACGTGAAAAATACCTAGCACAATGGTAATGTGCACAGGCCTGTTGCACAAAGACGCAAAATGGGGCATTGTTAATGGGTTTATGCGTTTACGCTGACTCAAGAGCCCCTGAACGGAAGCTCTATGCAACCTGCCGTACCGTCAAGTATTGAGTGGGTCTTCACTGCATTTTCTGCCCTTGCGATTGCGAAATATCGGCCGGAATTATTACTTTAACTCTGGAAAGTAAAGTTAATTTCTTGAAGACAATGTAACAACAAGTAGTACATGCACAAACTTGAGGAAAACAATACTTTTAACTATAGGACACTTGGAAAAACAAGACATGACAAACTCATATTCGTCAGAAAATTTTTCATTTATTAAAACTTTTTCAAAGCGTAGCCTGAAATATATTTAGCAATCAAGTTAACAGCAGTGTGTGAAGTGCAATACATTGCAATAGCGAAGTATTGCCGGGTTCCCTGGGAGCGATTCCCCTAGTAGCCCCTAAAATTCAGGTTGCCTCACTGCTTATAATCCATCCTTTTTTGATGTTCTCAGCGTCCCAGTTTGAACTGGAGATATACGTTGGAAGATCATGCACAGAGTGAAGAGTGTTACTGTGACATTCACCTGAAAGTAATGAGGGAAATCACTGAACCACTGATCAGAGTCCACCCACTCGATTTCGGCTGGCTCCACAAACTCCATTCAATTCATTTCAACATATCAAGCCCGGTACGTGACCGGGATCTTACAGGTAGTAGCACTCCCAATCGTCCGAGATGGTTTTAACGACTGCAACTATCAATCATAGTTAAATGAAGTCGTAGGCTTCCGCGGCCGGAGTCATGTGGATGATCTTGTTTGGCTGTCCGGGTGACGCCGCGTCGAAGGCTGTGTTGCCGACGTTTCGACCATCTTATCGTGGTCTTCCTCAGGGCTGGTATGTATACCCGGACAGCCATGATCACCCATCAATCATAGTTCCCGGAATACACAAAAGCACTGCGCATTAACTTGAACATCGTTTTGCTTCCTCTTAATATTTTTGCTTTATTTTTTACGAAGAAATGTCTTAGCCTTTCCACTAGTCTAAATTATTTACTTGGCGCTTGTTTTATCATTATCACCAACCCCATTATTTTAATTATTATTATCATTATTATTTTCTCTCTGAAAATTATTTTTGTCTATCGTTATCACGAATATAGATGTTTCAGAGTATGTATTACTAAATTTATGTTATAATCAAAACATGAGAAAATGACACTTCGAAGGGCAATCTATTCCAAACTACAACATTCCAGATTACAAATTCACTGCCACTGCACCGGCGCTATGGAAACTTCATTCAACATTACGCGCGCCGTGAATCGAACCGGCGCTCCTGCGGTCTCTCGCCGTAACGCTGATGATGAAGTGTTATGAAATACCGAAATTAGTCCTCGCAATCCCAACGCCGGCGATAATGAGTTCCTCGGAAGCGGACGAGTGTGTACGCGCGGCGCACGCAACCCTCGCGAGGGAACACGCCGCGCGCATCAGGGTAGCCAGATGCAACAGCAAGCATATTTTAGAAGGGGGAGGGGGCATAAAATTACACAGTACACAGAAATCTACTTTTTTGTAGATGTATATAATTTTATATGATTTTAAACTGTAAAACACACAGGTTTGCCTCATGCATTTTCTTTTTCTCGTGGTCTTTCATGGGTCTTTGTGGGCATTTTTTTGTGAGGAGTTTTCCTTTGGTTTTTTAAGTGTTAATTTAAAAAAATATCTGTTGTGTATCACAAAATACAAACATAACTTTCTCTTTTTAGATAAACTAAAATAGTTCCCTATGATTATCGCAAGTATATTTATTCAAATATAACTAAGCGTAGTAAAACACCTATAAGATCATTTGGGGGTAAAGGGGGTAAGATCATTTGAATGAGTTCACTCATTTAAAACTGGACGGTTATTTGTCACAGCCAAAGATTTGTAGAAGAGCGTAACACATTGATGAAAAGGAACGAATTTAAGTAATAAACAAGTATTGGGGAACAATATTTCGGTTGAAGGAAACCGCCGCTTAACGTACCTTAAAGAAGATGCTGAAAGTGGTGTCATTCGGCTCGAATGCATTCTTGGCACCTCCGAAACACATTCTGATTTGCCCTTTGAAGTAAGTCTCGAGGAATTGCTGCGATTTTCTCTTCTATTGATATAAAATGAATCGATATCTAGTAAAATTTAATGGTCTTCCCGTTCACGTTATAAACTTAACAGAGTTGTATGAACACTTTCAGAAATTAAATCAATTGACATTGCCACCAGAAATTTTAGTGAAAGTACCAGGAGTTTTGGAGGTTGGTACTGGGATATACATTTAATCATCTGGTAACACTGGAGGAGGGTTGCCTATCAGATGAACGAGTTGGCTGGCAGAGAGCGCACCGCGCCGCGTCGCGCCGTCCCGCCCTTGAGGGAAATATTGCATTCCATGCGGGCAGTTGTGTTCACGGGAATGACCTGTTCCAGCACTACCCAATATTGTGCGCGCAGTTTTGTTTTCGGTTCTCTCATTTATTGAACGTTTGCGTTTATGTACACGAGAATATCGCAACTTTCACTTTGAATTTCCTCTTTTGGTTGCAGATCGTGTTGCAATGGGACCGTTTTTGCTAAATTATCGAACGATCCAGCGACGACAAAATCACAGACACGTTAGTGCTGGGGTTTTCCTCATTTCTCGCTTGAATTATCGAGTAAAATCAACCTGTGGAAATAAAAAAAGGTCCTAAAACGTCAAGAGGTTTCAACGCTTCATTACATGAACATCCTACATACATGTTAATACGATATCCATATTGCAAAGTATTTACGATATCGAGTTTACAAAATTATCTTACATACGATATTTGTATGACAACACTTCATGCTGTGAGAAACTCAACGGGATAAATATTTTAACGAGTAAGTTTTTCATACTGACAACATCATGGTATTAACCATAAAGCCGAAAATAAACTTAAGGTTAATCTCCCTAATGACGAATGTAAAGTGGTTTTATAAGTGTTGATTCCGTTTACAATACTTCAAAGTTTTTATTGAAAGATATCATTTTTGGGTCAACTCTAAATTTCCTACTTCATATTAGGCTTGAATTATTAATTTTAATTTTATTTAATTACTAATGAAAGGACTTAAAATGGAGAAAGGAAAAGTACTTATTACACGAATTGAAAACATGATACTGTCGGCATAAATACTAAAGTAATTTCAAAAGCAAAGTTGATGCTATTCATTTACAGCATATTTTATTTATAGGTGTTGAAATTGAATTGTTTCGAAAGCATACAATTACGCAAATGCGCTAATTAAAGTTCATGTCCGTAATGGCACTTCACTATTGAAAGAATTATGATGTATTGTCAGAGCCAGATTAATTTCTGAATTGGCCCCGGACCGGTCTTCATGTGAGGCCTTTCATAATACTCCATTATTTAATGTTGATTTTTGCTTACTGAGAGGCAAAATATAAATTTGATGTTCTTTTCAGAAAGTAATTCCAAGTAATACTATTTATAAACAAAAATATTTTAAGTAACATTCATTTTTCAAGAAAAATATATAGTCATTTATTGTATATATTCAGTTTGAGTAGTAAAGGGCAAGTTCCACAAAATATCTACATTGGTATTTTATTAGATTTCCACACAGATCCTCTACGTGAACGACATGCGCCCAGAACCTCCACTTTTTCAAATTGCTAAAGATACTCTACTTGTTCGATCTGGTGTAGGACGTCCGCTTGAATGACTTGCTGGACACGCTCTTGAATGACTTGCTCTCTTTGATCAAGTGTACAGAAATCCTACACGTAATCGACATATCCGGAGAACTTACACTTAATCGACTTGCTTGAAATCCATCTGGTCGACTGGCTAGAGATTGATAACGCTGAAGGCTTTCTTGACGGACTTACTCGAGTTCCCCCAATTGTACGATTTGCTTGAGATATTTTTCGGGCGACTTGATGAAGATTCTCCACTTGATTGCCTTGCTCGACATCCTCTACTTTGTCGACTAGAGTGGAGATTCTACGGAGATAATACACTTGATCGACTGGAGATCCTCCTTTTGATGGATTTTTTTCCTAGATTAGTGGCAGTTAGTCCCAACTGAGCTCCGGAAGGCCCAGTATGCGGCCGGTCAAGGTCTGGGGCAAAACGGAAAAGGAAGCTCCGTCCTAATACAAGTGGATAGTTGCGGAGTGCACCACCGACCACAGAGACACCACCAATAGTACCTGTGAAGAAACAACTGTGCGTGTACCCCAATGGATAACAATCAGGTGAACGTGTGAAGATAAACAAGTGTGACGTGTAATATCAATTTAGTTTGTGAGTGTTAGTATGTAAGTTAACATATACGTGTAAATAAGTATCGTCTCATGTGAATAGTAGTCTGTAAGTTTAGTATGAAATATAAGGTTAGTTATTAAGAACGCCCCCCTTATCATTGGGCTTGCTTAATAACTAACCCAATATCAAGTCTATATCTATATCAAGTCTATATCCATTAATTGCACTTAAAACATTATTTTGCAAATAAAATCAATCAATACTCCAATACGAAGGAGGATGCATTCATAATTACTGCTCTGTTATTTCTAGAATTAAAAAAAACTTACAACTTAGCTCAGAAATGATTATAATGTCACAGGACTGCAATTGTTTGAACCAAAGAGTAACCTCTCATTTGTGCTAGAAAGTCGATGTCCTTTTGTAGCACCACTGGTTTTTATATCTTTTGCATTTTATAAGTTTTGCGGGGTCCTCCTGACAGCGGAGACTTCGGAGCGTTCGCTAGGTGCTTAATCCATGCTTGTGTTGAGAAATGAGAGAATAGAGATAGAGGGTAGAGAATGATTAAGTGCAGAGTAGCCTACGATGTGAGAGAAACGACATTTACGTTGTTACTTAGTCTTTAATTTACCTATTAAGGAATAATTTCATTTTTTTGAAAATTCGAAGTGAAATAAAACAGCAAATAAAATTATTTGAAAATCAGAGGATTGCGCTTTGAAACACATGAACTACGTACACTAACAAAAGCATATGACGAGCCAGCTTTCTAAATGTTAAAACTCGAACAGAGTTTTGTTACGTAAGCAAATTATCATTTTCACACATTGTCTTTTTAGTGTTAATTGCCTATGGAGAAAGTAAGTTAGATCACTTTAAAATGAATGTCTACGCAAATGCATATTAAAATACATACACAGCAATAACATTTCTACAAATTCGCTTTCCAAAACTGTTGCAAAATATTCATAGCATTACATTAATACTGACTTGCTTCGTTCACTAATTTCTTAGCATGCGCCGAACAATATTCCACAGGCAACTCCACAGTAATTCACGTACCTGAAACAAAAAATATTTTATTAAAACATTGGAAATGCTTATTACGAGATATTTCTAACAGTATCATCATATAAAAGCACTTTCATATTTCCCTGAGATTCAAACATTAAACAAAAGGCAAAATATTCGAATTCGTTTTTGTTATCCTAAAGACGAACTTTATTCATCATCAATCATAAAAAGAATATTCCAATATATTCCAATATTCCAAATATTCCAATATTACATATTATTTCAAAGTGCTAAAATCAAATATTTTTTAAAATGTAAAATTAAATAAAGAGTTATTACAAGCTTCAGTTTGCATATGTTTTGTATAATGATTAACTTCCACAAAGTTATAATGTTGCACTTCAATCACTGTAAAAAGAGCAAATTTTTTTCTGGAATAGGAAGAAAATAAAATTTGTAAAAAATCCATTGTTAGTCACAACATTTTGAAATTGTTTGCAATGATATTTTTTCGTTATTCAGTTCACAATTAGACGCTTCTTTGTCTTTATACATGTGTTTAACGTTGGAATTCTAGTTGTAGATATTTTTAAAAGGGAATTGGTGTAATCTGAATAAATCGTAAAGAACTCTTAAATCGCCTCCTAACTCTAAAATTTAATTAATATTTTGGACCGACAATGTGAGTTGCACATACATAATTGCGAATGAAGCTGCATGAAACGGATGATTCTATAGAAATATTGGGTCCGGCAAAAACTGTTTATCCTGAAGGAGAGTTCTACCCAATGACCGACTAATTTTTGTAAACAAAAATCAGTATTTCACAATTAAAAGTTAAAAATTTTAATTAAATTTGACTACACATACATTAGTTATATTTGCTCGCGCTGTATCAATTTAAAAATTTCTGGCTCAACCAGGGACGCATTCAGCATTTTTAATTTGCAAAGGTGATCGTTTTATATCCATGGACATTTTAAAACTCATTTTCAACATTTCAAAATCATTAGGAGGCCAATTCTTTGGTCCTGCATGGAGCCTCTCGTGTTAATCCAGGCCGGTTGCAACTGAGGATGCTGCCCCGCCGACGGGCTGCGCGCGGCCTTTCATCTCCCGCCGGCGAGTTATCGCCTCGCCGCGCGCCGATAAGGCGGAGGGACGGGGTGCAGCGGCTAGAGCGCGCGATGACGAAGTGCGGGATGCAGCCGGCGCAGCCGGGCGGACGCCCTCGCGGTGCAGCGCCCGCGCGCTGCCCCCGCGGCGCCGCTGCTCCGGCGGCACGGAGTGCAATCTCGGTTAACTTTTTTAAAAATTTATTTTATTTAAAGTCGCATCAACGACAAGGTTATTAACGACTGCAAATATACATGTTATACTATATTTAATACATGATTGGGTAACATAATGAAAATACAATTTAAGCAAGAGTGAAACAGTAATTTACAAATGACATACGTATAAATCGTCATACACTTTTATTAATTTACACAATGTTAATATTTTTCTTCGAAATCACTGGAGTATAAATATTTTTAAGATTATCAGTCTGTAGGATTGATTGGCGTAAACGTATTTCTCGGATTCATACAGTTGGTAACAGTCTGTCAGTTTGTACAGTCCATAATTTGCTCGAAAATCATTAGTTTGAAGTGCAAAATTGAGACTAATGCAAAATATATTACGAGATAATTGAATAATTCCAGTTGAATGAAACATAAGTTTGTACTCCTAGACGAAATGGCCTCCATTTTGAAATTCACCAACACGTTTCGGAGGATTCTATTTTAAGATTACCATTTCTAGTTTTCTTCGGAAATTTTCTTATCAAATTAAAGAATAAGCAAATTCTGAATCGTTGGTGTCAAAATGTAAAAATCGTCAATTCCGTCACATTGGAAGTTGTTCATCATCAATGACGATACGTTGCACGTTTAATGAGGTCAAGGTGGCTTTAATCGTATAAAGCACATTGATTAGTGATTCCGCACTCGTCAACTGCTATGGTCATTAGTCCCGTAAGTGCAGGGCATAATCTTTCACGGGAGATGGCGGTAAACTTTCTCCGCGGGAGGCGAGATCCGGCGCCGACATATTATCTGCTAGCGAGAGACCAGCGGAGCACCGCCCCAACCGGAACCAGATCTACGCTCCCGACTGGTCTCGCGGCGTAGGTGGTAGTGTAGTGCATATAAGTGTAAGTGTGTGAGTGTAAGTAAGGAATGAGTATAGTACAAGGAAGATGAAGAAAAGATCGTGCGCGGATCGTGGCACGTTTGTTAGGATACTGTTCCGGCTTTGGTGTTGACTAGAAAAACCACGGAAAATTTTCGATCAGAACAGCTATGTAGCTAGTGTTGAAAACCACCTGTCACTGACGGTGGCCTGTCTGCCACTGACCTGTCACAGACGACCTGCAGTCGTCACGACTCTAATTCTAGGGCCTCAGGGACAGAGGCACTGCAGGGACAATTGATGCATTGTGCCACCTAAGCCGGTAACAAATAACATTGAGGCCCATGAGAAGATGATAGCGATCACGATGTGGTGCATAATACAAGGAGATATCGAATAATACGGGAGGTCCGAAGGGCTCCAAGAACCCCTGCTGTGATGTCGCTTTGTCCGTCACATATTCCACATGGATTGGGTGGGGATTGCACCCAAGCCCTAGCAATGGAAGACTTTTGCGTAAGCCATTGTGCTACGGGTCCCTTCGCTTGAAAATCGTAGGCAAATAATTACATTTGAGGCAATAAAATTATTATGTTATACTTCAGAAAAAAGACAGAATAAGTTTACCTCTCTTAAAAAAAATGTCTCGCGTAGAAGCTCGTTAGTACTATTGTGGTAGCCAGTACTGTATAGTGACCACCTATACACGGTTTAATATTTTACATTTTAGTATTCCGTTTTCAACTTTTCCTTAATTTTAATTCATTTGTGGTTTGTATTAATATTACAACTGAATTAATGCTTTGTGAATGTTTGTTTGTAAATGAAATCTGGAAATTGCATTTTCTTCACTCCTGTAAGGTATGCAAATTGAAAACAAATTCTCAATTATTTAACAAACGACAATTATAGGTGTACAGAGAAATTACGAAAGGAAACTCGTAGTCTTGAAAAAACTTTAGCACAAAATCCTCAAGAAAGCTGATACAGAGATTATATTGCCATTACTTGGCATAATCATACGCGTTAATGGGTTAAACAAGTATAAATTTACTGATACAGAAAACTGGTCTAATCTTATATTTAGTGACTGATAAAATTTAATCTTATAATATTTAGTGATTAAAAAATAACACTTATACGTTCTACTAAACAGTAACACTCTCAATCAAAAATTTCGCCAGTTATGTGGTTGAAGTTACACTTGTATTATGATTCGTGATTATATTACTGACCGAACATTGATCAACGTTAGCATGCGTAAATCTGTCAGAGTGAGTGTTATCTACGTGTCAGTTGAAACTCGCCAGTGTTACTTGTTAATTCTGAAAAAAAAGCTCTATTTTCTGAGGTCGCTGAGGGTAAATAGTTAATCATAGTCACAACAATCGATTGATTGACATCGATTAGGTCGGGCAATAAATCGTACGTTGTTTCGGGGAGATTCATTTCATACCGAAAAATGAATGTACAGGCATCCATTCTTCAGCATTTTACTCCCATTTATTGCGCAATAAATTTAAAAAACAGAAGTGATGTGCAATAACAATGTCGTCATTATTTCACATATTTCGAAAACCTCAGAGAGAGCAGTATATCAATTCACAAATAAAACATTTTCACCGACAGCAACGCAATGCATGGTGATGTCATAAACAATAATTATTCTTACAATTATATAATAGTATATATTATATTATATTGTATATACACTATATAATATTATATAATTGTTTTTGTATTCACAATCAGCACATATGAAACTTTCAACAAATATTCAGATCTGTTTGGATGTAACGCTTAGCTAGCTCAGACGGAATTTAAATCATGATATCCCAATAGTGTTTTTTCATGACTGAAGATTCCACATCTCCGATTATTCAAACTGACTGCTCGCTTAACCAATATGACAATATCATCCGAGTTATTCCTATTTTGGTATCTGAAGTTTCTCCAAGATTCAGAGCCACGCTTTGTTACGAAAAGCCTCAATCCCAAAGATCTCAAATTTAATGACAACTTTGAACAGATACGTCATTGACGTACTAGCTAATTTACACGTAACTCCTTACTATGTCCTCAAGTTACAGAAATGCACACTTTTCATTGCCAAGATATTCCGTTTAAATTCTGAGGGCTTATTCCGTTTTTCTAATTTTTCCCCCTTTTTAATAATTTTTTCTTTGTTCTAATATTTGCTACATTTCATACAAATGAAATCCCGGCACGGTAAGGAAAAAAATAAATTATTTATTGCTGAAAACGGCATCAACCAATATACGAGGGTAAGTCAATAAGTATCTGCAATCAATGTTTATAATTTATTACAGGAAGATTACACAATTTGTATTGATATCATTTTTTAACATAGTCACCTTTCTTTCCTATATACTTGGCCCATTTTTGCACAAGCTTTCAGATACCTTCTGAAAAAAAGGTTTTCGATTGTGCAGCAAGGCGCGTATGCATCACTTCTTTGAACTGTTAATCGGAGCAGAATCGACGGACCAAACAGATGGTATTCCGACAGGGCGAGATTGTGACTGTGCACAGGATGCTTCAACACACGATTCTTACACGATGGCGCTTGTGCTCTTCATTGAGTCGTTTTGGACCCCATAGCGTCTTTCTTCTTCAGTTGCTGCCGTTCTTCACTCTTTCTTGACGCTAGTTCGACCACTGTTCTGGGAACTGGTAAACACTTCTCTGTGGTAGAACATTGTGCCCGTATTGTGTTGAAAACTTGCTATGGATTTCCGCCCTCAGTACACCTTTGAACCATAAAAAACGGATTACGGAACGCTCTTCTTCTTTGGTGCAAACGGAGAGTGCTGTATCCATCTTTACACCACAACAGCGCAAGACTGACTGATCAGATAACGCTGAAACCTCCTACAGGCAAAGACAACAGACCCATCTAGTTGTTAGGCAACACACAAAGCCGTAGAATAAAACTAAAGACAATTAGAGCAAAATTGCAGATACTTTTTGACTAACCTACGTAAAATAAATTAAATGAAAACAAGATTTAAAATACCTGATATACCTGAAACATCAAAATAAAGGATATAATATTGATATTTCAGTGGTAGTTATATGACTAGAGCTGTCATAAATTGTATTATTTTAAAATATTTCATTTTAAAATATTTATGATCATTATCATGCATTTTTATGAGAAAATACATTTTTTATTCAAATCGTTCAATAGAGCTACTGTTAAAACTGATTGATTTCTATTCTATTCTTTTTTTTTTATATAGAAAAGTCCCTCATACGTACGTATAAGGTAATCCCTTATACGTACCCTTATATACACGAACAGATATCAAATGTGTTTAAGTGTGTTTGCCTGTAACTGCTTATGCAATTTCGGGTCATGGACATGCGGACAGTGGCCACCCCTCGAGCTCCTTCTTGGCCACCCCCGGGGCAGCGTCCGGCCGTCACCGCGCCGCTCGGCGCTGGGCCGCGCTGCGCTGCGCTGGGCCGCGCTGGGCCGCGCTGCGCTGCTCCGGGCGCTGGCGGCGCCGCTCCTGGCCCTCGGCGTCAAATGGGCCTTTGATGAAAAATGCTGGAGCGCGGCGCGCGGGAGGGAGGCGTGGGCGACGGGGAGCCATCCGCTGGGAGCGGCGAGCGGCTCGTCAAAGGTTGCCTGGTTGCGCCCCTCGCGGACGGCCGTGCGGGGTGGGGGAGGAGAGGCATTCCCAGATCGGAACGGAATGCGTCCATCATGTTTGTTTATGGCGGAGTCCGTACGAACCATTTGTACCGGACGGAGTACGCGCGTATGAGCGAGGGCATGCAGGTAGCGTTCAGGGGTTTTCCACCAAGTTCGTCTACAATTTTTCCACCTAAACGTTTGCGTATTTGGGCACCCAAATACTCGGCACAAGTATACAGGGTGGATCACCTAAATTGGCCCCAGCAAATATCTTGAAAAAGGTTTGAGATATTGAGATTTGCTATTTGTGTCATGTTTTTGCAGATGGGTCAAATAACTTATTTCCTTTTCTTGTTAGTACCGTATGTCATTTTTGAGATATTGACATAACTTGGTTTTTTTAAGTGGAAGTATATACTCTTTCTACAGCATTCTGAAGTTCTTTAAAAATGAAATGCAATGATATAAATATTGTTAATATTCGAATATTACTTTTTGCAAAAACAGTGCAATTAGATCGGCGAAATTTCTTGTTTTCCGACAAGGTGAGCCGACTCACGTATATGCTGTCAGCAAGGTCAGCTGTCCTTGCATGCTCTAGCATGGCGTTTACAAAGTTCTAATTGCAATGGGTTTGCAAAAAAATTTTTTCTAATATTAACAATCGGATTGAAACCTTTGGATATTTGTAATTGTTGCCACTGATAGCTGCGTCCCTTAGAGGAATCCAATTTACTTCCCCTGATATTTGTTTTTGTCGTTTAGATAAATTGCGTTTTTGAAATCCATCAGCGTGTGTATCGCTAACCAACTCCACTGTGTTTCCAGAAGTCTTCATAATTAGTGAAGAACTCAAAATCTATTGCGTTTCAGTTACAGGTTTCTATATTTATCTTTAAGTACAATACCTTTATCTTTATATTTAATGGCCATATTTCAGATCTTTCAAAGTTATTTTTTTTTAATGATAGCTCTTACATTAATTGTAGTTTATTTCAGAGGGTCGCAAAACAAAATAAAAATTTCAAAGAAACCACCAGGCAATAATTGGGTTTACACATTCACAACAAATTGCAATTTTGTTTTATAATTACGACGTTTTTCCGTTTGTAATTAATTGTACGAGCCTCACAACACTACTTCAAACTACGTAAATACTTTTTTGCTATTTGGGGCGAGGCACATCTGAGCAGAGGAGAGTTTTTCTAATTTAAACTGTTCAGCCTGCAGGCTTTACATGTATATGTTAAAGAAAAAGAACAAAATATTTGACATATTTTAAATGCAGGTCACCAGTGATTTAACACCTACCTCTAACTATAGAATATAGTTGACATATCTGTTTATATTTACTTTGTTTCAGCTGGGGGGGTTGGAAATTATTGATGTTAAATTATTGCTGCGCATGGAATTTTTTAATACGTGGATTTCTGGATTTTCTTTATAAAGAAAATTAGTGAACAATTGTGAAAGAACGATGTATTAGTTGTAGGAAAGAGTACATTGTTTGGATTTCTAGAAATTTACGTAGTTGGAAATTGGGCACAAACCTGGGAACGTCAGTATTTTTTCTAAGTACCATATTTTGAAACGTCTGGAGAAATTTTCTGTTAGTCATAGAAGCCGTGAACCAAATGGGGGATGAGGAGGTGGTGGTGAATGATCGATTAATACATCACTAAATTTGAGTAATTTAGTGTGCAAATTTGGTTTAGCAGAGTAAGAAAAAAAGAGCTATCTATTTCCTTTCACGATTTAATTCGTAAACATCTCGGTACGCATCACCGGGTATAGAAGCTAATCCCATACGTCTATAGAAAGCGTAATGCTAGCGTCAAAACCTCCCCTGAAACAATTTGCAAACTACTGCGCTAGCCGTACATCAAAAGCCCAACCAGCTCCACAGCGTGCATGAGAGTCGGGAAAGCGAGGTCTCAATGGTGTAACGTTGCATTGCACTCTCCGCCGAGCAAGAGAAACAAGGCAGCTTGCATTCAGATATTAAGTTGTAACTGGACGATGGGGAAGCGTTTTATTGCTAAAGCCGAGCAGGAAAAGGAAACGTGCGAGTTCGCTGCGAGATATGGGGTAAAAAAATTCTCGACCCGTGCAACCAGCGTTCGGTTACGACAACACTTGCTTTGGGAGACGGGTCGTAGCAGTAGGAGGATGCCAATGGTAGAATGAAAAGAGAAGTGGTTTCTATATAAATGAAACGAAATACGAAAGCAGTGCAATGCGCCAAATAAAAACACGTAAACTAGTTGGACCTTCAGGTAGAATGAGAAAAAAAAAGATTATAAAATGTAATGATAAAATGTAACAGAATTAATACAATGGAAACAAATACAGGATAAAACAATTCATAGAATATCCTTTCAAAATTTTATTGCAAAATAATGTACACGAATAAGAGCGTAATTAGACCGCATTTACTGAAATAGTAAATAAACGTATGAACCGTCTGAAAACTACCGATATTCGCACTGACATTTAAAAGTAGGATTTATTAATTGGAACGAATTATGAAAGCTCAAATTCATTGTCTAACAATCTGGTCTGGGCTCTTGAAAAATCATGTATTCGCCATTGAACGTAGTCTACTCTACATTAACGAAACGCAAGCCCCATACGCGACCGCACGTCGAGGTTGAAATACAAAAGGTGTTGTGCATATTGGTGGCAAATATGCACGCCACACGTTAAATGTCTATAAATCCTCAGTCGCTGTTACGGGCTGAACGAGCACTCAAGGGTGCAACGAGCCCTCACGCCCAATTTACGACTCGAACGTATTGGCAACTTCTCGTTGCGAACTATAACGTTTGCGAAATTATTCGACCACTACCCACCTCTAACATTTGAGAACCACCAGACAAATGTGCAGGGAGTACCTTCCAAAAGCAAAAATTGAAGAATGATTGGTGTCAACCGACTGTGGTTTGAATGTTATTGGCAAACGTTTATCTCCAAATCTGAAGTCTGATTTACAAAAAATGATCGAAAGTGATTGTTCCGACCAGGTACAAAAAGTCATCGCCGACGTGACGCTACCCGCGGATGGCCGCGCTCTTTCACTAGCGCGCCGCTCCCTCCACCCCCTCCGGGCCACCGCGTCGCTCCTCGCGTTCCCCGGAGAGCGCCCCCGAAGTGGTCTCTACCACAGTATACGTATTTACATAGTAGCGGAGCTCAGGCACGTTTTTTTGGCTAGTTAGGGATGCGCGCGCATACAGCTAGTGATCCTGGTGAAGACCCAGGTAAAACTACCGATAACAGCAACTGAAGTATACGGATTTGTTTGTGATATTGCGTTTATTAAAAGCTGGATAAAAACTTAAAAAATAATTCGTATAATTTTTTTACTTCGTGGTTTCATATTCCTAGGATTTCAAGGGCAAGTCATTAAATAACACGTAAAATTACATCAAACCAATTTTAACCTTACGTTTGATATCTATCGAAACATATTTGATATGCACTAACTGAATTTTTATACCTTTTTTCAGTTAACAAATTAATAACAAAGTCGAAAGAAGAGCTCTGTTCTGCATTTAAATGCAGCAATAATGAAGGAAAGAACCCTGAGCTAGGTAGTCTTTTTACTTGTCCAATGGACTCAAAAAAGGAAAGATCATTTGTCCTTCTATCAGAAATGTTATTTTCATCAACAGTGTGCAAATATTTATTCTTCCTCATGATTCCACAATTAACTTTCAATGGACAACATTCACTAAAATCATTTCTTTCCTTAAAAATTTTTGAAAAGTTTTATTTTACATGTTTTTTTGTTATTTAAGGTCGCCTCAACTACTAAGTCATTAGAGACCACTATTGGACTATTGGATGTAAAGGTACGGTATGAGGATGAAACTATGTCGTGATGATAGGGAGTGAAAGGACGAACAAATACAACCACACCCGAGGCGGGACACGAACCCGCAACCCCACTATCCAAGATCACCATAGCGCTACTGTCTCGGCCACGAAGCCGACATTATACATGTTGTTTTAGTTATGTGCATAGGAAAATTAATATATATATTGAAACGCACCGCGCCTCTAAATAGAAACGCGATACATTTCAAATTAAACAACCAGAGAACATACAAACGGCGCGAGCATAACTAGGCAGCATGGCTACACGGAGGGGAAGGGGGGCGTCACGTGGAGCGTGAGACACGAGGGGAGGACAGCGAGAAGTCGGTTGAGAAGGGGAGACGAGCGGAAGCCACGCTAGCGGACGGAGGTGGTGCGCGAGCGGTGCGAGTTATTTGGGGAAAAGTACCCCTAAGTGCTGAATAACTTAATAGACTTGCATAGTATTACATTTCGGACAGTTAAGGAAGTGTGATGCAGACCGAACAGCATTGGGAAGTCAACGGATAGAGTGTATGGTAAACCGAAGAGTGTGAAACCCGCCTGTAGCGTGAGCACATGCATCGCGAACGTAGGTTTTGGGGAAAGATAGAATGTGTAATGCACAAGACAGTGACTGAACCAGTGATCATTTGTGAGACCGATCAAGCAGTGTCTGACGGGTTTTCAGTGTATAGGAACTTTCCATAATGAAACTGTATGATGACGCGTGAGGAGAACAAGAACACGTGGGTATAGGTTACCGATATTTCACCGGTGATTCAGAGAGTAATATAGTGTAACGTGTTTAGCATAATCAGTTACAACCCAAATCTGGAGTTCAGACTGTCAGGACAAGCATAAGTTAATTAGATGCACTAGTGTAGAAGATACGCGTGGAGCAGCGTGAGGGGCGAACACTTGCCTACTCATCTCCGGCTGGGGGCCGAACGGCTCCGGGACCACGCGACGGGAGCCGAAGCCGCCGCCACCATCGGCGCCGGGCCCCAACGAAGCGACGTGACTCAGGTGGTAACAGGTATGATGCTAGCATTGAAGGTATTAAGTTTTGGTACCAAAACATAGTAATCATTGCATAGGGGATCAGTGTTCGAAAGTGTAATAGTGATATTAGATGAATAAACATCAAACTGTCGTTGTATAATAAACTGTATGTATTTATTGTACCCCGAACATCCCAGGGTCCACATTCGCGAAAAAGATCCCGAGCCCTGCCTGAAACAAACAAATTTATTGTACCGTGCCACTTCACGGGTAAGTCACGATTGACCCCGAGCAGTCGGTACGTCACAATTGGCGCCTGAACAGGTTGTACTCGCGTATTTAAGAAATGTGGCCCTGGCAAATGTAACCAAACATTGGAAAGTCACAGTGTGAGTAAAATCAAGTTTGAAAGATAATACCGTACAAAAAAAAAATGTTTGTAGTGTATTGAGTTATTAGATGGTAGTTATTAGTAATTGTAAAAACGTGCAAGCAGTTATAAAAAGTAATGTTGGAAGGGAAAATTTATAATTGGGGGAATATAAAATATTGTGTTGATGTAGTATAATGGTATAACAAAGTAGAGTTGAAAACAATTTGTAGACAGGGGCAAGAATTTATTGTTTGGTGGGGAATAACTGTAATAACATGTGCATGGGCAGAAATATGTGTAGCAAGTGTAAAGATATAATAATTACTTAGTGATCACAAAAGTTACACTAATACAGTGTGTATGTGTAAGTGATCATTTGGGAAATACAATTAATAAGTCTTGTATTAACAACGACATATGGAAAATGTTAGAATACATAGCAGTTTTGATAAACAGAAAGATTGGAATAATATAGTGGGTACGGGTAGTGGTTTATTGTTCATTGAGTAAAATTAAATGTTTGTTGAGGAAGTATAGAGCAAATGTAGAAAATTTACATACAATAGTAATTGTGAAGGTAAATATTATTTTGTTAATTGTGTAATTAGTCAATTTAGAAAACAGTGTGTAGCATAACCATTATACATGTGTAAAAGAAATACAGTGTGTATTATTTTAATATCTGTGGGAATAAATACGTGTGCAAATGACAATATAGATTAAAGTCAAGGGAAAATAATTCAATGTTAAGGAAAATAAGTTGTATCGTTGAAATTTTGTGGGTAAGATTATGAAGTAACAAATTGTATGTTTATGTATTACTGAGGGAAGTGCTAGGAGTGTGTGAAATTTGATTGTGAATTATTATAGCAGTTTTGCAGAGTGTTGAGGGTATTGATGTTATTATTTTCAGGAACTTAATAGAAGGGTTATTTGCAGTATTTGATACATGTGATGTGTTTATGAAGAGTATTTGGGTATTGAATTTATGTGCATAATTGATGTTAGAACTTAATTATAAAGAGTGTGTATTTGATATTATAGGCAGTAATCGTGTAATAAGGAATTGGGTCGATCACATAGTAGATTATGCAAATGTGGTCTTCATGCAAAAGTTAAAACGAACAGTGAATATAGTGAATGTTCAGAATCATTGCTAAGGCATTGTTGTAGTACAATTACTTGGGGGATCAGATTAGTAGAATTGCGAATAATTACAGCATTAGTGAGAGTGTAGATAAGCTAGTGGTAGTAGCATTGCTGGTACGGAAACTTTTTACAGTAGATGGACAAAATGAGTGAACGCTACGAAGTAATTGGGGGCGGAAGTTTAGTTGGCGGTAGCAAGATGGAGGCTCAGAAAGCGACGTTAGAGCGGGAGGAAAAGATAGAGCGTGGAGGAGACGTGGATGAAGGAATAGGTGGAAGTACATTCCTGGAAAATGGGGATACCGGATTCGGAAGTAAATTGGACGACTCGTCGGGCGACTGTTTTACCGAAGAAGTACAAGTCACATCAACACCGATGAACCAGGCAGCAGGGAACCCAAATCGGGAGGATCGAACAAATATTTCCACAGACATATTACAAACGATATTGAAGGCAATGGACGATCAAAAAAGGGATATGATGAAAACACTAGATAGTAAGATTGGGGAATTGAGTGGGCAAATAATGACAGAACAGAAAGCCGCAGCAAAGGCGATTGAAGAAAAAATTGAGAAATCGGCGGAACAGGGCAAAAAGACCGAACAAAAGATTGAAGAACTGAATGGAAAAATTGAAGAACAGGATAGGAGAGCTGAAGAACGGTATAACAAGTTACGAGACGAGATTAGAGGACAAGTAGAATCCCTCGATCAACGAGTCGAAATAACAAAGAATGAAGTGTCTAAACTTGCGAAACGAGTGGAAGCCCAAGATCAGTGGATTTTAGAGAAATTTTCGGAACAGAAGGGGGAACTGAAGTCTCAGATAAGCCAAATAAGCGGAGAATTGGAAACTCAGTTACATCACCAAGTAAATAGTCAGATTGCCGTACAGGACAAGAAAATCCAGGGGGTACAAGGTCAATTTCGAGAGGAGATCCGAACAGTGAAGAGCAAAATGGCGGATATCCAGACTCAAGTCAAGAACGAGGTGCATAGGAGGGAAGAAGACACAAGAACGATTCAGCAATCGATCAAGGAAGAAATAAAGGGAAACATCCGAATATGCGAAGAAAAAGTATCATCCTTGCAGTCCGATGTGGAACTAATTAAAGAATGTCGGATAATGCCAATCATCACGGGTGGAATACCAACGTTCACGCCCCCAAAGTCACTAAAGTTTTCGGGAGATGGTCGAGTAAACCCCTGTGCATTCATGCGAGCAGCAGAACGACATCTAGCCGTGATCAACACATCGGAAAGATGCAAGGTCCAATTCCTATACCTGATGCTGGATGGAAATGCACGAACGTGGGCTGACACATTCGATGCATTTCCGGAGACATTGAAGGAATTTCAAGACCGGTTTTACGAGCGGTACTGGAACGACGAGATTCAAATGAATGTAAAGTTAAATCTGATGAATGGGTATTATAACCAGTCGATGGGAACCATGCGGGAATACGCAACGCAACGCGTTGGAGATTGTAAAACACTACGTCCTCCAATGAATGATCAAGAAATCATATGTCTATTGACGCGCCAGTTTCCTGTGTCGATCCAAAACAATTTACGAAGTGCGAACCACACCAATCTAGAAAGTTTCATGAACGCACTAGGAGGGTATGACCTAACTTTTGCTAATGCCCCGAAGAACAAGAGGGAAGGAAATGTGAACACCCTGAGCATGGAGCCAGCCAGTAGACAAGGGAACGGTGGTGGAGCAGACAACCAGTGGATACGACATGAGACAGGAAGTCGGGGGCAATCGGAACAGAATAATCAAAGACTGCAATGGAGAGGACAAGACCCAAACCGTCGAGAAGAAGAGAGAGGAACGAACCAAGGGACGCCCAATCAATCAGCACGGCCTGGCCCAAGTGGAGGACAGAGAACATCTTTAAACAGATAGAGTCCGTGATGACAGGCGACCCCATTACGGACACAAGGAAGGAAGAACTGAATGTGGTCCCTATCAACACGATTCGGTCGGTATCTTATGAATCACAACCGTGGCAGAGGAAGAAAAGTTCGGAAGTTCGCATGAGAAAATGTCCCACGATCAAAATAGAATGTGAGGGGGTGGTAACAGAAGCACTGGTCGACACTGGTTGTACTACAACAGTGGTATCAGAAGAATTTTATAATGAATTAATTGCGAAAGGAAAGCAAGTAATGTGCTTGCCCATGAATAGGGCATTCGTGATAGGAGCAACTCAAAAGAAGTCAAGCCCTATTACGAAACAAATCATGTTTAAAGTTGAAATCGGCGACCAGGCGTACGAGATAGTAGCTCTAGTCGTGAAGAATTTATTATATCCAACGATCATAGGGACAGACTTTTTATCTGAACAACGGGCGATTATTAACCTCGACCGCAAAGTGATAGAACTAGGATACCAAAGAATCGAGATGGATATGGGGAAGGAAGAGGAATTTGAAGCATGTACGGGCGTATTATCGGAAGAGGGAATAGAAGAAAAACTACGACAACAAGTCAACCAGGCAGAAGCACTGGAAGATCAGCAGAGATCCAGACTGTTAGAAATATTAATAGAAAACAAGAAAGTATTTCAGAAGAATCGAGAGCCAATCAAGGGGTTTGAATTCCGTATTCAACTTACGGACTACACTCCATTCAAGCAACGGAATTACCCAATACCAGTCGCACTGAGACAACAAGTAGCGGAGTTATTAGCATCTATGGTGAACGATGGTATCATTAAGAAAGAAAAAACATCGTACACGAATCCTATGGTAATCGTGAAAAAGAAGGACGGAGGATTACGGTTATGTTTAGACGCTCGGAGACTAAATGCAGTGACACTACCATTTAGGGATGCACCACCATCAGTAGAAGAAGCACTACAGAGATTTGGGGGAAGCATCATTTTCTCGAGCACCGACTTCAGCAAGGCCTACTGGCAGATGAAGGTGGCCGAAGAAGACCAGAAATATACTGGATTTTCATTTGAAGGGATATGCTACGTATTTTGTAGAGTACCGTTTGGGTTACGAAACAGCGGAGCAGCACTGATTCGATGTGTAGACCAGATTATACAAGGAAGGATGCCGAACCGAGTAACGACATATGTGGACGATATTGTCGTGCAGGCAGGATCCATCGATCAACATTTTCAAGATTTGCAAGATTTGCAAGAACTGTTCCAGATTTTACAAGAAAATAATTTGGTGCTCAACTTGAAGAAGTCAACGTGGTTCACTAAAAAGATTGAGTTTCTCGGGTATGTTATATCAAGTGAAGGGCAGACAGTACTATTACGCGTGCCTAAAGTTTCTAATCCAAAATTAAAATTATACGCGAAGTTTTTCCCGCTATATGAGGGACCATATATCATCGACCAAATAGTAAACACCAATGTTGCCAAACTAGTCAATGAAAGCCAAGAAGTAGTGGGACACTACAATTTCTACAATCTGAGACCATGTCCATCAAACAAGGAGAGTTAAGACGACATCGGCGGAGACCCATGTTGTGGAGGGAGAGTCATCGCACCCCAAGTGTCAAGTTAGTAAAACCAATGTAAATCCTTGAATTTTCGGAGAAAAATCCAAATAAAAGGGGGGAGGGGGGTAATGAAACGCACCGCGCCTCTAAATAGAAACGCGATACATTTCAAATTAAACAACCAGAGAACATACAAACGGCGCGAGCATAACTAGGCAGCATGGCTACACGGAGGGGAAGGGGGGCGTCACGTGGAGCGTGAGACACGAGGGGAGGACAGCGAGAAGTCGGTTGAGAAGGGGAGACGAGCGGAAGCCACGCTAGCGGACGGAGGTGGTGCGCGAGCGGTGCGAGTTATTTGGGGAAAAGTACCCCTAAGTGCTGAATAACTTAATAGACTTGCATAGTATTACATTTCGGACAGTTAAAGAAGTGTGATGCAGACCGAACAGCATTGGGAAGTCAACGGATAGAGTGTATGGTAAACCGAAGAGTGTGAAACCCGCCTGTAGCGTGAGCACATGCATCGCGAACGTAGGTTTTGGGGAAAGATAGAATGTGTAATGCACAAGACAGTGACTGAACCAGTGATCATTTGTGAGACCGATCAAGCAGTGTCTGACGGGTTTTCAGTGTATAGGAACTTTCCATAATGAAACTGTATGATGACGCGTGAGGAGAACAAGAACACGTGGGTATAGGTTACCGATATTTCACCGGTGATTCAGAGAGTAATATAGTGTAACGTGTTTAGCATAATCAGTTACAACCCAAATCTGGAGTTCAGACTGTCAGGACAAGCATAAGTTAATTAGATGCACTAGTGTAGAAGATACGCGTGGAGCAGCGTGAGGGGCGAACACTTGCCTACTCATCTCCGGCTGGGGGCCGAACGGCTCCGGGACCACGCGACGGGAGCCGAAGCCGCCGCCACCATCGGCGCCGGGCCCCAACGAAGCGACGTGACTCAGGTGGTAACAGGTATGATGCTAGCATTGAAGGTATTAAGTTTTGGTACCAAAACATAGTAATCATTGCATAGGGGATCAGTGTTCGAAAGTGTAATAGTGATATTAGATGAATAAACATCAAACTGTCGTTGTATAATAAACTGTATGTATTTATTGTACCCCGAACATCCCAGGGTCCACATTCGCGAAAAAGATCCCGAGCCCTGCCTGAAACAAACAAATTTATTGTACCGTGCCACTTCACGGGTAAGTCACGATTGACCCCGAGCAGTCGGTACGTCACAATATATATACATAAACATTTACTTTTTGATTATATTTAGCAGAACGATGCAGTATTACGAATTGTAAGGCGACTTAGTATTCCTTGATCACCGCGCGGATCGCAAGAATCGTAGACTAACACGTCGTCATAGGGCATTTAACAGGACAAAATCTCAGCCTACGAGCATATAAACACCTTCTCCGACCGGGTTCATTCCCTCTTGATATTTTTTCTACGCACGAATGATTACGCTGCCCTCGACAGTTCAGCTGGCTTCGTCAAGCAGATTACTTTCATTCGCTACAATTCTTCTTCATATCATCCTCGACGAGGCACTGCTGCCTTCTGCAGCTCTTCGACCGGCAGATTTCATTATGTCAGTGCTCAGTTACGTTTTACTCCAGACTCCTGTAAAACTATGTACGTATCGTCTCCTGTATTATTTCAGAAGTATACCTTTGGGTTCCGGCTCTCACACGCAACCAATCTTTATAAATGAGGGTTCTAAAGAAAGAGAATTTCACGGAGACTTGACGAATTCCATTTTGACTTTAAAAATATGGATAATTTCTTTAAAAAAACGCATCGAAATATTCATGTAAAATGCAACCCGCATCACACGTCAACATATATCGGCAAATAACTAAAAAACATAGCGTTTTAGAGCCTTAAAAAGTAAAATTTTGAGGCCAAAGGCCTCAAAGAAACATTTTCCATATTATAATCTACAAGACATTCTACGATCCATTCAATTAACTTTTCGGTTCCACGCTTTAATACTATCAAGGCCACCTCAATACTTCAGTCCTTCCTGCTGGTAGCAATTTTTATGGCGACACGCTTAGAAGGCTTAGATTCGACAATCTTTATTTACGCTTTCTGTTAGCACCGTAGTTTGTGCAGTCTGACGAGGTTTATTTGCATAATCATTAATTCAAGATTTACTCTCCAGCAACATCTAGAAGTACTGTTATAGTTGCTTTATACCTATGAAGATTGTTTCTTATACGTGTAATGAAACTATTCATTTAACGTTTTTCATGGTCTATAAGTGTTGTGTACTTAATTGTGGAAGGATGTGGGTGTTCAGTGAAGAGTGAAGACTGTGTTTGGGTTTTACCTGTACCAATATTTTCGTTATCATTCGATGAAATTTTCAAGTCAACGGG
Source organism: Acheta domesticus (assembly GCA_031308135.1). Classification (NCBI taxonomy): domain Eukaryota; kingdom Metazoa; phylum Arthropoda; class Insecta; order Orthoptera; family Gryllidae; genus Acheta; species Acheta domesticus. The sequence goes on from JAHLJT010009436.1 coordinate 241,715,260, forward strand.
TTCAGACATGTAGCTTTCTCAAAAATAAAAAAGCTAATATTTTTGTTTCTATCACGAAATCTAAAACCTAATTGACAAAGAATATTGAATAATTACTTCAAATGTCTTTAAATAAGTGTTGGGAATTGTTCCAAGCAAATTCTTTATAATATTGAATAAATATTTATTGAAAATTTCTTTTACACATTAATTGCATTGTTTTTTATTTATATTTGTAATTGTGTTAGTACAGTGCAAGTTACCTTTATAGATACAAATAAAAGTATAGTAGTATAGATAGTAGTAAGTAGTATAGATACAAATAAACACGTTTCGTTAACTACTTTCCCTCTTAGAATGAAAATAGAAGGATAGGGAGGAGTGTGGGGTCTAACATGCGAGAGTTCTCGCACGGGTACGCTAGTGTTTAAATATGTCAGCTATTGCAACCTCTCTCTTCTAAGGTCATTCGCCGCTCTACATAAAGATTTCAAGCACGCGTGTCGGTGCGAGAAGACTTGTGCTGAAGCGGAGGAAAACGAATACTTGTAAACCAAGGAGTGCAATAACGAAGATTTGTTAATTGAATTTTGTTTCAGAACATTTGGATGAACTATTTGAGAAAATTATTCTCTCTAGTGACTTCTTCGTATAATACGATTGTAGACACTTCAATAAACTAATTGTGCTACATCACACATATTTTTTCGCATTATTTCTAATGGCTAAGAAATATTACACTTCTGCATAAACCTACAAAACTGTTTTCAACCATCAAATTTTACATTCTCGCTCCAGAGTAGAGAGAAAGTTATGTAATGTCGCGCGAAAAAACGGCTAATTTTCGGCAGAAAACTCTTACATGACGAAAAACTGAATAAATCCAGTTTCTAAATTTAGAAAAAAAGTTCTCTAAATGTGGTGTTGTCATAATCCATATTCGGTGGGTCCTTAACACCGAAAAATTTAATAACGGCAAAACGTCTGTATCTATGAACAACCCTAGCGGCTATCATTTATATATGTCCCTATCGTTTTTAATCAAATTTTATTATTAAATAGTGAAAAGTGCATTTAAGAGAATGGTGCAGGTCCCATGTTCTTTAAAAACTCTAATTTTTCGAAAATTTAAAATGTTCAAAATTTGTTCGTAGTCTTCCTACAACTACAATATTAAGAATAGAAATGTATTCCTTTAATGAAATACGTCTCTAAAATCGATTTTGAAATAAGGTCATATACAATGTTTCGAAAATTTGAGTACGTTTCGCGTAATTTTGCGTGAATACGGGCGAGAACGTATATACGTGCTGATAGCACCACTTAGTTTTTCTCAGCGGTGACGTTCCAACTCAGGTCCATGGAGTTAACTCGCCTTGTGGTTCGCCGCTACACCAGGCAATCGCTAGACCGTACATACATTTGACTACGCTTAGAAAACCAATGGTCTTCCCCTTTATTTCTAACTTACTTATTTTCAAAATGTTCAGAGACTTCAACCAAAATTAATCCTGTATCATTTTTTAAAGAGTTCTTCACACTACCCGAGAATAAGTTAATATAAAAATGTAGCCATTTTTAGAAAATCTCGAATATGCTGTTGATTCTTTCTGTTAAGGCTCCCGAAAATCTAAATCTCAGTTTTAAATTTACAGGGCATGGACTTCGTTTAGTCGATAGGACAATATCAATTTTGGAGAAAATCGTCTGAACAGTTTAGGTGTTAGCTTTGGCAGTAAAAATTTGCCGTCAATCGATTTTTCGGTATCAAGGACCCACAAAATATTTATACATGTAGTAAATACTTCATTTAACACGTCATGTAGTTTGAATACATAAGATTTATTCATTTCTTCATTTCCAGGGCCCACCAAAAGAGATTTTCTGTCAAAAAATGTCCAGTTTCTGCCCCACGATTACAATACTTTATATCTTTACTACTTACGTAGTAATGCGCAAAAGCAATCTTCCGAAATGTGTCGTGTGTGTGTGTGGCAGAAAGGCAGCCGAAATTGTTTCATGTTACAAGCGTCTCCAGAGCCACGCTTGCTCTACGACTTACCAGGTACTAGAAAGTTTTTATGAGAACAAAACACATTAGCACAGGTTGTGAAAAGCAGTAGGCCGTTTAACCAGCGTGCGCTTGCCTGCGCTTAGATTATTTTTCTAAGCTACAATTATTTTTCTTAATGAGATGTGTTCATAAAAAATAGATCTTTAAATAAGGTCATGTTCAAGTTTTCAAAACTGTGAGTATTTTTTGCGAAATTTCGTGTCAAAAATAGGCAATTTTTTTCTTTAAACAATTTTTTCTTAAAAACCGCATAATGTTTTTTATTGCAGTGGGATCTTAGATAGCGTAAAGGAAGCTGAAGAGAACGGTGCAGGTTTCATAATCACTGAAATGTCTGATTTTGAAAAAAAAATTAATTAACAAATTTTCGACCTCTTCCGTCAACTACAATTGTGAAGATATAATAATTATATCTTCACAATTCATTAAGCATATTTCATTAAGAAAAACAATTATTGTTTTTTCTTAATGAAATATGCTCATCAAACACTGATCTTCAAATAAGGTCGTATTCAAATTTTACAAAAGGTGCGTATTTGTGGAGTAATTGGGCGTCAAAATTAGTCGTCAACTCGCCTAAGAGAACTTTAATCTAAGAGTATTTTAAACCTAAGAGAATTTTAAAAGAGTGCTAAAAAATTGTTTGGTAACTTATTTTAGGATCCTGAAAAATAGAGAAGAAATAACGAAAACGTTTTATTTTAAATACATAAATTATATAAAATCCAAAATAACTGGCTCTTAGCTCAAATATAAAGAATGTTATTCTATAGGACGATTATAAAGCAAATAGGATTCGACGATATTAATATATCGAACAAAAATATTATTTTAAAATACATAATTATATTTATTAATATATAATTATTTGTTTCAAGCAATCCGCAAAGCTTTATTGAAATTTGCGAAACAATTCGGCAATGGATATTTAAAAAGTACATTGTTGGTGAACTAAGCGGCAGTGATGGCACTATGGTGGCAGTGATAAGATAAAAATGTTTTATTTACAAGAGATGGTGTTTATAAATTAGTTTTTTAGAAATTATTCGAAACATATTTGAAAATCATTATTTTTGTCCGTGTTGCGAGGTATAGAACTGAACTGAATTCACTGAACGAAAGGTCATTTATCTATGCATATGTTTGCGTTTCATCAGTACACCGTGAAACTGAATATATGTAAATTACTGTGAAATTAAATGTTACGAAATTGCATCTTAATTCAGGCTGCTCATACAAAAGATTATGCACAGAAAATCATTGCAATGTATATTGACGAGGTAAATGTTGGATACATTTTATTAAAATTTTTTAAATAAAAGTAGTTGAATTGCTAATAAATGTGTCTGGAAGTCTTCTAAGCAATAAACTAGTTTTCGCTGGTATACGTTTTCTTTGAAAAAATTAACATTTTTTCACGAAGATTAGTAAATAGAATGGTAATGTTTATAGTTCCATTTATTAATTAATGTATTTAACGTCAAAAAACAATTAAAAGCTTCGTGAGTTAACTTGCTGAAAATGACTTCTAATAAAGTTTTGCGAAAACTCAAATGTATTCTGTAAAAAATAGCTTAAAATTTCGAATTTTCAGTAGCGGTTTAACGCCATTTACTTAAAAACGGCTCCAATTTAAAAACAATTGGCATTTTGAACGAGTTTTTGCTCTTCTTTAATATTCTTAAAATAATATTTCCGTCCTACTATTAGGCAACCGGCAAATTAAGAAAATATCAAAAGAACTTTGGGTGGCGATAGATGGCAGCTGGCAAGAATATGTAATATGTGGCAAATCCGAATAGCTAACCTAGACTAAAGGAAATAGAAAGCTAATACGGGAATGTCTGTGGTATTCTGTAGCATCACTACTTTTATATGAAAAGACATCGATATTCAACAATATAATTTATACAAGTATGTATTATTTTCGCATCATTCAAGTATATCGATGGCTGAGAGCTGGTCTATTTGAAGTCCAATTTTCTAAAATAGTGACATTTCTGTTTCATTGAGTTTTATGCCCCTGCGCAATTGAGTTTAACAAATAAAATTGAAAGTATTCTACTCCATAAGCATGCAACAAACTCATTCCGTACTATCACATTCCGTACTTACTCATTACATACAAAAGTTTAAATGGCACTGCTGAAACATTTAGTAAAATGGTATTAGAACAGTCTGCTTCTCAGCCATCGATGAATCATCCTAATATTAATATCATTTTAGCGTGTTTTCAAGAACAAAATACCATATCTTCTGTGAAGTCAATGTCCCCTGTACAAGACACACAATTTCTCTTTATGAATGATTCTAACAAATATTCCTCATATTTAGTGCAGTGCATGTTTAATTGTCATTTTTGGACTGTAGAACAAGCACCGAGCAAAGATCTCGATCAAAAATACGCAACAAGCGCGATTGCGTGGTGGTGCTTTTGCCGCGTATAACTATGATTATAACTGTGATATATCACGAAATGTGATATATCCGTGTATAACTGTGATATATCACGAATTTGGCAGGAATGCGAGTCCGTCTCGAGAAAAGTTCTACCGCTATCTCATGTGTAAGCAGAGAATTAAAGAACGCCTGATGTCTCATCTCGCGAAGTGGAAGCATCGTGCAGCTTTATCTTAAAGAGGCTGCTTTTTGACTGTTCGAACTTCCAGGAATTTATTTCTGTACAGAATTTCACGTCCACATGCCGCAGGTAAGGCGAGAGATATTGTATGTAGAAACCCATGATTGGATTTAAATATGTAGGTAATATAATAATTTAACTTTGGGAGAATTTATGAGTATAGCAGAGCAATTAAATAAATAATAATATTGATAATAGCAGAAGTACTCCTTTCATGATATCGCACGAAGGTTAACGCATAAGTTGCGCAAACGCGTTCTTTTCGTATGATCGTATATGAAATTACTGTACGATCGTCTATGAAATTATTAAATATTTGACTTTTGATATTTACTCTGAACACAGTACCCAGGTTAATGTCACCGGGCGCTTGTGCATGCGTGAGCTGTAGAGTTGGTTGGGTGCCTGAAGCAAGAACACTTTCCGTCTCGGGCATGGGACTACGCGCGCCATGCCCTTTTGACCTAGATGTAAAAGAGCCGGGGCATGCCCTGAGATCAAAGACAGCCTTGGCATGAACCTAAGCAAAAGTTACGTAAACACTATGTAATGAATGCTACGCTGTGGCTCCAAGTAATTTTTGAGCTACAAAAAACCCTCGTTAGCACGAACTCGCTTCACACGTAATTCGCCAGGAACAAAAACATAAATCGATATATGAATATGTTGTGTTATCTTGTAGCACACACGCATACAATAAGTAATATACAGTAAATAACTATAAAGCTAGATAGATGAAAAATGAACGTCCAAAAAATACATTCTGCCACCTGAAGGATAGATTTAATAATTCCTGTAGCTCCTTCAATGAATCAAGCAAATAAAAGTGGTAATCAAACAGTTTTCGGTTGTAAGTAGTTATTATTTTCATCGAGAGATTTGATCAAATATAACTTCGGAGAAAAGAATTGGCAGTTAATGATAAATTATAACACTTTGTGCATTTTCAACATTTGTTTTGAATAATAATTGTTATGAATATTTCAAAACTCCTCTGATGAGAGAATGCTCTGTGAAAAAAAGACATCTTGTATATGAATCATTTCACCTCTTATCTAAATTCATCACTTTAATACGAAACGCATATATTGAGACATGTTTGCAAAGCGAGAGAAATACACAAATACAATACGGAGCAAGCAGGACAAGGCTCATAGACCGAGGCTTATGCAGACTGTAATCCATGTGGACAGCAGACCCCTTTGCCACAGTTGCCAGCGGCGCACCGTTCGGAAGCTCACCTCAGTTCCGAATTTCCCTTTCACGTGATGCCGTTGTTGGTACAGTCAGTAACATCTAGTTTTGTGCGAGGTATGTAGATAAATAAGAGAGGGATGCAAGGTAAAGACAAATCTGGTTTATGATAAGAACACATTCTTTTCAGAGTGTCTCAAAAAGTTATTTTCGACACTTACCTTTACGAGATACCAAAGTACTTCTGTGAAAAGAGCTAAATATTTCCAAACATGAAAGAGAGAACTGAAAATATATTAGTTACAAAGACAACATAGTAGGAGTACATCTTGTCATTAGGATCAATATTTTAACAATTACAGTTGTTACCGTAATTTGCTCAAAAATTCTACTTAACTTTCAGTCTCATTCGAATCTTACTCATTGCTAAGTATTGCAACACCATGGCTTGTTGAAACCAATCAACTTACACCTCGAATATCCTATCAACGCAATCCTAGAACACAACACCCATCAGCAAACACACGCACGCAACCAACTTCAATTTTCCCACGCGTATTCAATTCCCTACAACGGAGACGCGCACGGAAGCAACAGCGCAACGTGCTGGGCAGGACACGACCTGCGCGCCAGGCCTTGTGCGGAGGCCCTAATCCACGCGGACGGGCGCGCCCCCGCCGCCGTTCCCGCCCTCCGCCCCCGCGCGCTGCAGCGTGGACCCGGCGCCACCCCCGCCCCGCCCCGCCCCGCCCCTGCCACGATCCTGCTCCTCTTCCCGCCCCCGCCTCCCGGCCCCGGCTGCGGCCTCTTGCCCCGCCACCTGCCCCCGCCTCCCACCCCCGCCTGGCGGCCAGCCTCCGTTTCCCGCCTCCCGGCCCGCCCCCGCTTCTTTCCCCCGCCTCCCTCTCCAGCCTCTTGCCACCGCCACCGCCCCCCCCGCCTCCACCTCTTTCCCCCGCCTGCCGCCTCCCGCCGCCGCCTCCGCCACTGCCTCCCGCCCCCGCGCGGAGTCGCGCGCCGCAGCGTGGCCCCGGCGCCGGCGCCGCCATGAATATGCAGCGAGCGATGGCGCGCGGGCGTCGGGTCGCGCCGCGGCCGCTTTATCTGCGCCTCCCGCCCGCCCCCGCCCGGCGCCACCTGCGGCTCGCCCCGCCGCCGCGCGCCCGCGATACCAGCGCGGCGCCACCGCTGCGGCCGGAGCAACCGTTTCATATTGTTTGTTGCTGTTGTTTTTTTTCCGCGAACAATGGTTTACCAATCGCAGGCAGGAGTTTGTGTTTGTCGGGTGTTGGAGAGCAGTTGACCCGGAAAGTTCCGCCAGAAATTGTGATTAGCGATTGTCAGAATTGTAAAATGTTTGAGCACGCAATTTTTCAATGTACGTGTGGAAAACATAATTCAGCTCTTAAAATAAATGTTCAAGAATATCAGAAGAATATAAAATATTTAATCATCAGGTACCCGACTGATCGATTGATTACCTGACGGATTGATGCTTCCGGGCGCGTCAGCGGTAATTTCCCGCAGGATAGCGAGATCCGGCGCCGACCTACGCGTCGGCTTGCGCGGTTTTCCTCAACCAGATGTCTCCCATCGGCGGGGCTCCACACTGGTTCGGACAAACTTTTCCCAGCATGTGCGCCATAATAGTTCTTGCTAATGTGCGTGTAAGTAAGGAGTGAGAATACGAGAAGGAAGAGGAAAGAAAAATCGCGCGCGGTCCGCGGTCGGTGGCCCGTTTGTTGGGGTACTGCTCCCGCATCACCTGATGTTGATCAGAGAAACAACGGAAAACTACCTAACAGAGCTACTGGCCGCGTCTGAATCCGGTATATATCAAGCTAATGTCGAAAATGCTGCCAACCATCGAGACCAGACCCCTACGAGTTACTCAGTGGCATCAGTTGATGCCCTGAGCCACCACTGACGGATTAAGAACTCGAGATTCATAATTCTCACAACATCAAGACGAGTTCTCCATGTTGAAAAAAATTAGTCTCTTACGTGGAGGCGAATTGTTATATTGCCAAAATCCACAAGGGAAAAGTACAGCCCCTCACTTCCCTTGTAAGTTGCTTTCCAGAGCAGAGGCGCGCGGGGTTGTGGAGCTGCAGGCGGGGACGAATTGCTCGCTTCGCATGCGCGCCTCCGCCCAGCCACCCCTGCATCTTCTCACTTCCTGCACTCGTGCGTGCCCCTTGCAGCCTCCGCCCCCATTCACGTCTCCGGCCCCGTCTCTCCTCAACGAATTTGCCCACACCCCCCGTCCCCGCCTTCGTCCAAGCTCCTTCCCCGCCCTCCGTCCCGTCCCCCTTCCCCGCCTCACACCAATCACCACCACTACTGACGCGTCTGCTCCAACCACTCACCCCTGACCCTTTCCCTCATCCCCGCACTTTTCATGTAAAATATCGTATTTATTACCCTAAATTGTATCTTTGTTGGTGTAATATATCCGGAAAGTGGGTGTTTTATTCGGAGGCAAGGAACCTGGTATAACGCTCTATCGCAATGCGCAGATCCCGCACATTAGGCTAAAGGAACAATTTTATAATGATTGAGTTTTTTGGTACATTACTCTGAGTGTACATTCTTGCCACAAGTACCAATTTTTACAATATTTTTAAAGGCTTTAACATATTATAATTCTAACCTGTGTATTAAATTATACGTGAAAAAGATTCGGTTGTGCCTGTGTTAAGAGGACCACACACATACATATTCACTCATTCATTCATACAGACATAATTCATACAAAAGCGCGTTTATTCTCGCACCTTCAAATGTATTTTACCATTAAACTATCGATCTAGAATTTTTGGACCAAATTCACGACATTCGTTTTCACTATGAATGATCACAAAGTAAACATGAGAAAGAGGTATGAAATTGAAAATAGTTTACAAAAAGAACGAAAAATATTAAAATATTTTTAGCGCATTTCCAAAATTAAATTCAAGTGTTTTTCCTTTCATGTTCTACTACTGATTGAAATAGCAGAGATTTTATTAACTGGAAATGAAAAAAAACGGAAGGAGAAGGTGGAAAAAGCTACCTCATGCCAATTTCTCCATGTTAAGTTTCTAACGGACTAAACATGATTGGAATCAAGTCTAGTTCTCCATAACAGAAAACAAGTGCTCCCTAGATGGCCCTACATCGCACTTTCCGTTCGGAGCCGCCATTGACAACTCTACCACATTTGTCGAGAGACTACTCGAGAGCTCAGGGCTTGACCTCACTGGAGCGGTGCCACGCTGGGCGAGGTACTTAGAGAGAAAAAAACAACTAGCCAACAGGTAGGTCGGCGCCTGATATGAAGGTCCAGCGAAGAACGAACTCCTCCACTTCTCTACAGGTTCACTACACTTACGGGACCGACAACCTAATTCGTTGACACGCACGCAATGAAAACTCACTCACGCCACTATCTCAAACATCGCCGCTCCCATCCCAGCCTACTCCCTTCCATCCCATCGTAGACATCGGTGTAGCTACCATTGCAGGCACGGGGAGGAGAGAGCCCTCTCGGCGCGCGCCACTCCGAGGGTCGTGTCGTAACGGGCGCGCGAAGGAAAGAGGCGCTCGGCCACATGGGCTCGGGCGTTCTGAACACCCCCGAGCGCCGACACGCTCGCCGAACGGAAAGTGCGATGTAGGACCATTATTCGATGAGGCGGGCAAATGTTTGGAGCATTTGCATTCTGCTGCGGAGAACTGGACTTGATTCCAATCATGGTTAGTCCATTAGGAACTTAACGTGGAGAAATGGGCAAGAGGTAGTTTTTTCCACTCTCTCTTTTGGTTTTTTTCATTTCCGTTAATAAAATCTCTGCTATTTCAATTAATAGTGGAAAATGAAGAAAAACACTTGAATTTAATCGCGAAAAAATGTCGTAAAAATATTTTTATATTTTCCGTTCTCTTTGTAAACAATGCTCCATTTCATGCCCCTTTCTCATGTTTACATGTTGACTATTAATAGAGAAGATGAATGTATTGAATTTGTTCCAAGAATTCTATATCCATTTTTTCGAAGGTGAAATATATTTGAGGGATTCTGATGCGAATAAAATGACTTTTACAATTACTTCGTATTTGTATGGATGGTTGAGTCGATATGCATATGTATGGTTTGCTTAATTCGGGCACAACAGAAGCTTTCCAATCCTAATTTAATACACATGTTAGAATTAAAATACGTTAATGCCTTTCTAATATTGTTAAAATTAGTACATGTGGCAAGGATATTCTCGCAGTATTGTTCCCAAAACTCAACTATCCTAAAACTTGTTCCTTTAGCCTAAAGTAAGGAATTTGTGGAAAGGGAAAACACATAATACCGGCTGGTCAGTCTCCGAATCAAATCCACATTTCTTCTTATATATAAAAATTACATGGATACGATTTGGAGGAAATAAATACATTGTTTTAAATGAAAAGAGTGAAAAAATATAAATTTCACTGGGGAAACCAATACTGCGGGACATTGGAATTGGCATAGACGGAGGTAGAGTGACAACATTCATACGTTCCCGAGTTCCATTGAAATTTGCTAAGCCCTTTGTTCATAAATGCCCTGTAATATCACTAATTTCTACGAAACTACTGAAATAATGATCCCCTAAATTGTGAAACCTTTTTGTAAACATTACAATATCCAAGAATTTGCATTTCACAGGAGAATACGAAGGAAACGTTTCCGTACTATCACCATACCATCGTTTTTCTTTCATCTGACTCAAATGTTTCGTGATTGATTTGGCTTTCCCAGCGCATCAACTACTCAGGTAAGTGGCCCCATAAGTGTAGTGCATGCTTTATTCTGGGAAGTAACGGTGATCATTCTTCGTTGAATAGCAAAATCCGGTTCTCCCATACACATGGAGTTGCGTGCTTTTCCTCAACCAGGTATCTCCCGTCAGTAGGGCACCAACTTAGTCAGGACAAGCTCTAAGCTCCCGACCGGTATCAAGGGGTGTGAGGTAGTGTAGTGCATGTAAATGTAAGTGTGTGTAAGTTGGGATGAGGATAGGACAAGGAAAACGAAGGAAAGATCGCACGCGGTCCATGGAACGTTTGTTAGGGTACTGTTTAAGCATTCATCCGGTATTGATCGGATAAACCAAGGAAAACTACTGATCAGAGCAATCTGCCGCAAAATTTTCCTTCAGGCAGCGGCTGAATTAAACCTAGCTACGTAGCTAGTGTGTTTTTCATTTTTTAAATAATTTTTCGTCATAAAATCAACAAGTAATTAATTATGAATAAGCAATAAGTCAATTATAGAATGAAATAAGTAACTCTTAAATTTATAATAATAATAATAATAATATTAATAATAATAATAATAATAATAATAATAATAATAATAATAATAATAATAATAGTGACTTTATTTATGTGGTGAGACTCGGGCCATCAGGCCCGCTCTTCCGCCTAACCACGTAATACATTCATATATTTTAATCGCAAAAATATGCCTTCGTAGATTTGAAACAAAGTTCATGCTAAAAACTGATCAAAATTGTTAATTTTTAAAACCTTTATAAGAATGTAGGTTTTCCGATGTGATCAGCAGTCCAATTATTATTCTGGTTTTATTAGCATCAAAACATGATTGGCAATCCTGCTGGACAATACACACTGCATTGCTCTCGAATACGAACCAACAAACGCGGCAGGATTATGAAAGTTCAGCGTAAATTCTTTTTGTGAAAAGTGACTCGCGTTTCAAAAGCAAAACCAATATATTTGTTCATTTATTCTCAGTAATTTTCAAAATAGCTCATTACGTCACAAAAATCAGCCACTTACTTTACAAAACGCCTCTATTGACCGAAGCACCACTGATTGCGACACCAGCGTAATTCTACGCTCCACTATCGATAATCTTCAAACGACTCCGCACGCACAGATTTATGGGCACTAATGAGACCCGTAAACCTACGTTCCCACCGAAGCAGAAAGAAGTGACAATTGCGCCATCGTATTTCGAGCAGAACATTCCCGATCGCGAGCGCAATGTGGGTTACGATCATCGAACTCTTTCGTCCCGCAGTGCCCCACCCCTCCCCCCCGGGGGGGGGGTCCCGGTCCTCCCGCGAGGCCCGCCCGGGGCAGTCCGCGTGCCAGCGGCGCATTCTATCGGGAAAGCACTTAGCGCTTCTCCCGATTTACGCCGCCGGCCGCGCCTTAAATTCTGCCTAATTGCGCAGTCGCCGTGTATGCGCCGAGATAATCACGCGGCCGCGGGATGGAGCGCGGCGCGGCGCGGCGCGGTTCGGCGCACAGTGGGGCAAATGGCGCGGAAGCCCGGCGCGGATTCAACGGTACTGCACGAAATGTACGAACGACTATTTAAGAAGATAAAATTTAAAAATGTTGCAAGGCCCAATTGCCGGCCGGATACCCGAGGTCGCTAGGGCTGAAGAGCCGTACTCGCCTCGTAGCTGAAGGGACGCGGGATCGAGTCCCGCTCGGGTCATGGATGTTTGTGTGTGCCTGTATGTTTGTAATTGTCCATTCGTTCTTCATCATCATCATTTTATACCTCATGCCCCCATGTCTCACAACCTTGGGGTGTAAAAATGGAGTCAGTGTAGAAATGATCCCCCCCCCCGCTCCCGAAAAAATCTCGTGCATAACCCCGGGGAAAATATGACGGGGCCTTGGTGGGTACAGTTGCACGTTCGCGTGGTCCAATAGGCGGCACCACACATCGCGCATTCGCCGAGCAGCGAACCTTAATAACTTCTAATAATACCGACCTGCTAATGTGTTCGGCAAATGTTCACTTCCTTTGATGTGTCCAAAAGACCGACACACGGTGGGTAGACCGAGCGTCGAATGTTCGTCACTCGACAAATAGCAAGCCACTCATCCACGCTACTCGGGATACAAATGCATGGCATTCATATTATTGCTATTTCCTCTTAAAGCAATTTCTACGACCAAACGGTAACAAAAGATTTTTAAGCAGCTCGTAAGTCTATAGAGGTTTCCAAAAATAGATAAAAATACGAATATAGAAAAAATGTTAAATATACAGTACTCAGCATCACTTAATACAATTCGGTGTAAAAATTTCCAACGTTCATAAAAAGCTCTTGTGTGTTAAATCTCAACAACTGCTATTTCCAACTGTAGGGAATTTGCTCAGAATGTCCTATTTTATATTACAACACTGATAGGCATCCTTTACAGGAACCCGCTTCCATTAAATTTATAGAGTTGTGACTTTGGTCAATGTCTAAATACTGAGTAAACATCATAAATCGAGAGGACTCGTCGGAAATCGAACCCAAAACCATTCGGACTAAAGAGGATCGTTCCATTAGTGAAATTCAGAGAAGACAAAATGCAGTAATTTTATTTCAATTCTGAGTGACAGCACATAAACACAATTTGATTACTTCATATAATAATTTTTCAGCATGAGAAAGTGAGAATTTGTTATTGTAATTTCGTAATGACAAACTATTTATTTCAAGAAACGAGTAACTTTCTTCGTATAGTTTTATGTTATTTTCATGAACATGACAAAACACTTAAATACAGATCTAACAAATGCATGACTGATTCACTATTACGTACACAAATTTAAATAAATTATTAATATATTTACTATATTATAATTTATTACATCTAAAAGAAAAGTAGAAAATATGACTAGTGTTCGCAACAGAAATCACAATCAAAATTCACGTCTAGTATCCTGCACAATTTGTATAATAATTTCGTAATGACAAACTACTGATCTCAAAAATCAAGTAACGTTCTTCATACAGTTTTGTTTTCATGAACACGACAGAACATTTTTAAATATCTAACAAATACAACATGATTGATTAACTATTACATAAACAAATTTAAATAAATTATAAATTTACTATCTTAAAAGAAAGTAGCAAATATGACTATGGTTCGTAACAGAAATCAGGATCAGAATACACTTATATACTGCAGAATCGGCAAACAACGTAATTCTAGACAATTGTTTACACAACGGTATAATCACAGTCTTCTCGATGACAGCAACGAGACGCGAAATAGGATGCGCTAATCGAACAGTGGAGCAAATTTCAATTTGAATAATAAACGTGTGGAGCTACGGAAGCAAAAGCTTTCTCGCGGTATTTTAATTGTTTGAAAGTTCAGGGAGTTCATGAAGATGAGACCTGCACCGCTTTTAAACATTTTTTGCTCTAAAAGTTTTGATCCCGAGCAAAATTTTAATACAAAACTTGGAGCCTTTTTTTACTTGAAAATATGAAGACTTCATGTAAAGTACTTCCAAAAATTAAAATATCCATTTCAAATTCGCAGGGCCTCGAGTTCCTTCACTTTGATTGGAGCATATCAGTTTTGGAGAAAATGGTCTGAACAGTTCAGGAGCTAGTGTTGACCTCGGACGGAAAAACAGCCGGCCGGCCAGACAGACAGACACACACACACGGACGGACGGACAGACGGAATGGACGGATGTTTTGCCATAAATAATTTTTCGATATCAAAAATCCATAAAACGTGGAATCTGACTAAACACTGTATTAGCGAAAATAATTTAATAGGTTTAGGAACAGGTTTTATCCACTTTTTTATATCAGGGCCCAACAATACAAGTTTTTCTTTCTAAAATTCATCAGTTTCCGCTGCAGCATTATGAAATTTTTTCTACCTCGTAAGTAAGTACTAGGCGACAAAGTAAAAATAAAATCAATATAATAATTATGTACAATTGTAATAATTACTTTTTGGCTTAAATATATATTTTGAAATTCTTGGGAACGGGTAATACACCCGTTCCCATAGCAGCAGCCAATAAGAGTTTTTTGTTATGCGATGTCTTACAAGAAGAGCCACTCCCTTCAAAATGTAATAGTCTCTCCAAATAGGTCGCAATTTGCAGATAATGGCTTAAGGAAGCATAACTCGTGGGACACTAAACAAGATGTAAAAACGTAGAATATACCATATGAAAGCTTTGCATTTGCTAACGTGTGGTGTAACGTTAGGTGTAAGGGTAAATTAAGGATGAAGTGTACATGGAGTGTGTTTCGAATTACTCGTACATTTATAACTGCTGATTAATTCTTAGTGTCATTTACAAAATACCACTTTTTCGTCTTAAACCTGATACAGTTCTGCGGCGCAATTCCCTCCTTACGTAACAGTAACAGAATTATCGGTGTTGTATGGATTGTTTCTGCTACAAAACCGTTATTTTTCTTAGCATATTGTAATAGGGCTTACATTTTAATAAAACGAAATTATTATTACCTGGACATTGATTACATGAACTACGATTTCTACAATAATAACCTTCGGAATTCTTCACAAAGATAATGTGAATTATTCCGCGCTTCTATAACAAACGTACTCATAAAATGTAAGTAAAATTAAATCAACGTTTAGCTAATTTCAAACGAATCAAAAAGACATTTAGAAATCCTTCTAGGACAAATCTTTCTAAATACCTCATGTTTTATAAATCTGACTCAAACGCCGTAACACCTCAAAACAATTCGACACTACTCGCATCAGTGAGTCAGCCCGATGCTGTCCCTCGCAAGGCATTTTCGATGCATAACGTCCCTCTGCCGGCGCATCGCCGCCGAAATAAAAAAATTTCTCCTTACAACACAGCATTTTTAAAAGCGTTTCGCGGTGTTTTCATGGTGCGTGCCCAGTGCGCACTGGACCAAGTTCCGCGCGGGGGGGAGCGGCGGGCGTTTGTTCCGAGGCGGCCGCGGCGCGGCGCGGCGGTCGGGGACGCGGGACGAGAGGCAGAGGGGAGCCCCGAGTTATGCACCCGTCGTTAAAAATAATGACATTATCCGCGGGCTCGCTTTTAGAATGACGCCGTCGTTATATCACCGGGCCGTTGTTATAAATAATTTCATGTAGCGATCGTAAAAACAAGAACAGACATGCGATTGCTTTTATTGTGGTGCGTTCTCTTCGTGTTTTATGAAGTGGTAACATCCGATGTAATATTCATAAATTTAAAACAACGACTAATGACGACTCAGAATAAATAGTACGTACAATGCAGTGCAATGAAACGCGCTGTAAATAAAGAATACGGTGTCATTTACGGGTGAATGTAATTATTGGGGATAAATGTCCCAGATTCGTGTAATATAAATTTGAAGTAGGAAGATATTAATAAAACATTTGATCAAAGTTTTGAAATTACTGCTACACGACAGATAAAGGCGAATAGCAAGACGTTCGATGTCTAGAATACGAAAAATATTTTTCGGGAGTGGACTTTCAGGTCCACTCCCGATAAATTCTTTTTTCTTAGATCTCTTATTACATCGCAAAAGGTGTACGATCATCAAAAATACTATCCATCCTCGTGTAATAGCATAGACAATGAATTGAAATGTCAATCAATGGCATTTCTAATTATTTTAATTGAAATTTATATATGTTTAGAAGATTCTGCAGACGAATTAAATTTAATCATACCAATAATACCATTACTCATTTGAAATTTACATTATGTTTTTTAAAGGAACTGGTTACAAAAAATAAGTTTTGACTTTCACTTCCATTCTTTCAATAAAAAAAATAATGAAAAAAATACTTCCCAAAACAATCTACATGTTTAAGTACTTTCATTACAAAATACTTAATGACTTTCTAGCATAAAGGAATTGAATAAAACCAAAATATCAACTAGAATTCGGGAACACTTGGACTCGTAGTCTCCTCAGTTCACGAGTGATAATAAATTTCCTGAATTAAAAATCATGTTCATCAAAAATGTCATTAATACACTATGTCCATTTGATCATATGTCGAATTTGTTGAAAGAAGTTATAGTTTTTTGGGAGAAATCATTATAATGCACTCACTTAATGAATTTCACTTCTAATTCTTACAATTAAGTTAATACCAAGAAGAAATCATTTCACAATAAACCATTTAGAATCACCTTCATCACGTCGTTCTTTGTGTCCTTGTGTAGAGAAATTAATTTTTTTATTCTTATTGCCTTGAAATATTTTTACTTGTCTTTTTTCCTAGTTGATATTAAAATGACTTGCTCGTTACTAAGTGTTCTTTATTGTTTTCTCTTTTTCCAACTTTTCAACCGTCTTGTTAAACCTTTTAGATTCTTTACGTCTGTAGTTTCCATGAAAAGAGTAGTCTGAAAAATATTCGTTCTTAATTTTGTCTGATGTTGATGGAAACAGTTTCACTGAGGTCTGTTACACAGCGTGGTTCGCTGCGGCTTTAGATCGTGCCAAAATTCACGATCATCTCATCCATTACGTCCATTTATTTCTTTTAGTGAAAGAAAAAAATATGCGTATCTGTCGCTAAGATGGACCAGTTCAATCAAGGCAACCTTGAGTGGTGCATTTTCAACAATACATAATAAAATTAAAAACAAGATAATGCTTGAAAAGGATTAAAAGAATATGTGTCTAATCACGCGTATTCTGAACCTAATTGAGTATATTTGTAACGTATAGCTTATAGATTGCTATTATCTACTCCCTCGGCCCGAAACGATTTACTTAGTATGTAGCACAAAAGTTGTATGTACTAAGAACAATAATACTGCTAATAATATTACTGCTATCCACTGACAAGTTATTAACAACCCTATGATAGTGCTGCCAAATATTAGTGCCTACTTATATGATCCAAATGCTCTTATGCACAGAAATACGGGTGCGATCCAAATTCGTCAACTTTCCCAAAATTAAAATCACATTAATTGTGCACATGTATATTCAATATTTAATAAAATGAATATTCAAAATTCCAGATTTAAAATAATAAATATTGGACGATAGTGAAATAATGCCCTCTTTTAGTAAGCATCTGTGTCCAGTTTCATGAACACAGATTCACAATTTGTCACAATGATGGATTTATAATCCATAAATCTACTGAAATAACGATATCCTTGTTTCCGTAATTGAATAGGCCATTTGAATGCAAATTCATTGGAATCAGAACATGATTGTAGTCTTTTGTTAGCAAGCTAATAAACAAATGGAACTGAGCTGTTGATCTGTTGTTCAATTGAATGCAGCAGTACGTAAATAATAAAGCTCTCTAGACATGAATTACCTAGCATTTGCGACAGTTGTTTAAAACACAAAATTCACCCTCATCAAGGAACGCGCGATTATGAACGCGAGAATTAAATTTCGTTATTGCCGCAACCCAGAGCAGGCATTGTTCTGTTGCAGCTACAACGACGAAAAAAAGTCGTGCGACGACGTGCTTAGCAAGGTCCGTGTGGCGCATAACACGCCATAAAACTGCAATTCCGAGGGCGGACACGTACGGAACGCATTTAGGCAATTAAGATTTATTACGTGAGCCAAATACGCGAACAGGTCAGACGCAAATGAATTCCTGAATTAAGTGAATAAACAAAAATTCGCAAACGCGCGTGCAATGTGAATGGGCCGTTGAAAATTCCTCACCGAGGCCTTCGCAGGTCTGCCTCGGCGGCGTGAGGCGGCTGGTGCGGAGACCGGATAAAAATATTTACGCAATGCCGGTCATGCTAAACAGGCGCGTAATGTAGAGGCGTACGCGGGTAGCTCCCCCGCTGTGGACATTACCGAGCGCTGTGGTGCGGTGCGGGTGGCTGCAGCTCGGTGTGAAGGGGAGAGGTGCGCAAGGAGAGCTGGTGACGTCAGCGGATGGGTGGAGAGCGACACAGTGCGCGAGCAGAGAGAGGCGGAGCGGTAAGGGGGGACGGACAAACGAGGAGCGGAAAGGAAGGACTGTAACACGGAAGACGGGATATAGTGAACTTTACTCCATGCATCTATTATTTATTGCATAAATTTCATATATTATGTACTATTTATAACCATTGTTTATTTTTAAGGTCATTGTCTCTTCAAAATAAAAAATACCTATACATGTCAGTAGTATGTTAGAGGTAACTTTTTAAGTTTCTAATATTTTCTTCGATGTTAATAAGAATGTTCACATACTTGAAAGACAGCTTTTTGTTGAACAAGTATCAATAAATATACTATAAAAAACGGAAAACAGCAAAGAACAGAGCGGTGGGTATTACTTATTTATTGGGGTTTAGGGCAAGTAAAATTACTGAAGTCATTCAGGTTCTTGAGTGATAAACTAATAATCAATGATCGCAATAGTGACAATTGTTTAATGAGAGGGAGGGAAAATGCAACAACACCAAGATAATCTGCATAAATTTCCAGCTTTGTCCACCAAAAATTCCACATGAATTGTCTCGGGAGTCGAATAGGACTTAGAATGCTAATGTTGCAACACACTACACCACAATTCGCCCAACATCCGAGGGTGCAGTGGTGCGGAGCAGAATGAGTTGGTGCGGAGCGGGACGCTGGCGGGGATGGCGGGGCGATGGCGGGACGATGGGGAGATGTGGCGGGGCGATGGCGAGGTGTGGCGGGGCGGTGGCGAGGTTTGGCGGGACGGTGGCGTGGCGGTGGCGGGGTGTGTCAGGGTATGGGGGAGTGGTGGCGGGGTGGTGACGGGGTGTGGCGGGGTTGTAGCAGGGTGTGAGGGTGTGGTGGGGTGTGACGGGGTGTGGCGGGACCGTGGCGGGGCCGTGGCTAGGCTCTGGTAGGGCGGTAGCAGGGAGGTGGCAGGGCGGAGGCAGAGTGTTGGCGGGGTAGTGGCGGGGTGTTGGCTAGCGCTGGGCGCGTGAATGGCCTGCGGAAGCGTTGAGGGGCGCAAATGACCACTTGGAGACCGACGCAGCGCACACCGCAGCCGGAATGTTGCCAGTCGAGCCGCTATGGGTGCGACTGTGGGCAAACCAACTGCCAACGAAACTCGCGATAAGGGACCGGAATAGAATAACAAAAGAAATGTGTGCATAATCCGCCAACTATTGTTAATAAGAATCATAAGCAGAACACGCATTATGATAATCAAAAGAGTTCGAGAAATTATTTCGAAACCTCAATTTAAAAAAAATGAATATATAGACAGTGTTAACTGGTTTAAATACCCTGATTTAAATAATGGCTTCAACCATGATTTAATCATGTTTTTAAAATCTATTTAAAACAATGTTTTCGTCTAAATCGAAAAACGCATAAGAGTGTTGTGCCGAGAACCAGTGTTTCATCATATTCTTTTCAGTGAAAACAAAGAAAGTAAAGTGGAATATTTTTGGACAAGTTGGTTTGGTTGGTTTGAATCACTCTAGTTCAAACTATGGTTTTAACAGAAATTTAAATCTTTTTTTTAGTAATCTGCGATGTTTTTTTTAATGTTTGGTGTTTAAAGTCAGAGTTATTGATATACTTCAGTGATCAGATAAAAGTTATACATTTTTTAAACATTCAATAATTTTTTCCTGTTCACAAAAATGATTTCTGAATTTTGATCTTCTTGTTTTTAGTGTTGTGTCATGTCCACTGAAGTAAATTGTTGTTCTAATTAATGCGAACAAATAATTCTCAAATAAAAAACAATCCGTTGTCACAACTAAAATTTCTATTAAAATTGTTAACCCATAATTAATTGTGCGCCAAAATAACAATTAACGCGAATTGCCTGTTGTATTGCCTGAAGAGCTCAGGGAATAAAACAAACACTTGCGTGTTTGATGAAGCTTGCCAAAGGTGTCGACCACATGTATGAAAGCCATCATACTGACAGGTGACAGCCCACGGAAATACGTTGGAGTCGTACAGGGTAAATATATAAATTTTAACGCAGAGTAAAAATACCCAATCGGCCTCATTCTAACGGAAATAAAAATTACAAGCCAAGTTTACTCATTAACAACAATAAAAATAAGAAGAAGAAGAAGAAGAAGACGAAGAAGAAGAAATTTGGATCCATTTGTGAGAAAAATTTCCAAATTTAAGGCGTTCCAAACAATTAAATAATCCATTTGAAATTCTTAAAGATTCTAATACAAATATTCCAAAAATCACCCAAAGTTTCAGAATGTAACTATTAACTTTCTTCTTGGAGTACATGATTAAAGAAGTCTTTCCTATAATCTCTATTTCTTTGGTCAACATGAAGACCGGGACAGGGAAACTTTTTTCTTTGATCGTTTTGTAAAGATGGAGCTTAATGGCTATGTCAATGGTAGTTGTGCGGTACTACACAACTTGTCAGTTTTCAAAAATTGATTTGCATTTTTTTTAAATCTCCCGTGTTTTGTTTGGTTAATTTATTGAAGAAGAATTCTGAAAATACAAGTTGCAATATTACGCGATTTTGGCTAATAATACAAGAATGTATTTGATATACCACCACTCGTCACAAAATGTGTTTGTCTTTATATTTCCACAACGAATATCCTCAATAATGTTTGCACAATATAAGTTTGCATTCAACAAAAAACTAGTGGTGCTACAGAATGGCACAGACTTTCCCGTATTAGTTTTCTATTTTCCTGGGTCTTCGCTAGCTATTCGGAATTGCCACATACTCTTTCTTGCCAGCTACCATCTATCATCGACAAAAGTACATTTTTTTGTCATTTTCTTAATTTTTCGGTTTCCTATTGGTAGAACAGAAACATTAATTTTAGAATATCAAAGAACACAAAAACCTAGCCGTAAATGGCAATTTTCTTTTAAAAATGATATGCCGTTTAAGAGAAAATGGCGTTTTAGCACTACTAAAAATGCGAAATTTGAAGCTCATTTTCACAGAAAATGTTTGAGTTTTCAAAATACTTTATTTGAAGTTATTTGAAGCACTTACTCTCACAAATATAATCATCTTTACAAATTGCGGATAATGTGCATATTAAAGATGTGAGAGATCTTTCAAAAAATTTACATTTATATAATTTTTGAAAAAAACAAAAAAAACTCAAAATAAACTTCACGCTATACTAATGAGTGTAATTAGCACTATCCGTTACAAAAGTTTCAAGAAAAAAATTGCAGCCATATACGAGAAAATGACGTTTGAGCATTTCAGAAAATGCCGAAATTTGAGCTACTTTTCACAGAAAACGGTAGTGTTTTCGAGAAACTTGACTTGACATTATTTAAAGAATATATACTCGTAAATATAATAATGTAAAAAATCGCCGATAATGTAAATATTAACGACGAGAGAGAAAAGTAAAAAAATTTACATTTTGGTAATTTTTGAAAAAACCAACCGATAGACCAAAATGGCTTTTATGTCATTGATAGAGTACATTTACCACTATCCCTACCAAAAGTTTAAAGAAAAAATTTGGAGCCGTTTTTGAGAAAATTTTGTTTTTGTCATTTTTTTAAAATTGCACATATTCCACGCAATATTGCACGAAAACTACCAAAATTGTGAAAAACATTTACATGACCTTTATTAAAGAACTCAATACGCAGAACAAATTTTATTTGAAGAAAAAATCTCTATCTTCAATTTTGTAGTTGGAGAAAGACGCCGAAAAAAATTCAAATTTTCACAATTTTCGAAAATTCAGAGCTGTACGTGAAAATCGGACCTATGCCATGTTAAAAAGTGTATTTTCCTCTATTCATACAAGAAATTTAAAGAAAAAATTTGTAGCCGTTTTTGAGAAAATGTTGAAAATCCCCGGGGGGCTTCATATAAAGTACCCCAAATTTTAAAGAATCTTTTTCAAAATCACAAAGCTTCGACTAGAATCAGATGGACTGGGGAATATCAATTTTGAAGAAAATCGACCGAACGGTTTAGGCGCTAGCGGTGACCACAGACGGACAGACGGACAGACGGACGGACGGAATGCCGTCAATCGATTTTTAAGTATAAAGAAGCAACAAATCATGGATTTTGACCACACCACGAGATAGAGGATTTTTTTTCTTAATTTAGCAACTGGTTTTATCCACTTATTCGTTTTCACGGCCCGGCAATTAATTTTTTTCCGCGGAAAATTGGCCATTTTTTCGCGCAGCATTACATAACTTTCCCTATACTACGTATATCACTCCGTGTATACGTACGTATACGGGAAAGTAAAAAAACCGTTCTAACTGATAAAAATATACACGTGTACTTCAATAGCATAACAAATTTTACTCAAGTATTAACAAATTTCTTGAACAGGTTCAATTTAATTCAATAATTGATTATACTATACGCCCCGACCGCTCAATGAATGCCAAGGGGACACAGGTAGACCGTGCGGCACGGGCGCGGCAGCGAGGACGAAGGAGAGATGAAGCAGGGCTCCCAAGGGGATTACCTCAAAGACCCTGTCAGGAGAGGATCGGCTTCAGACAGGTTCCGTGTTCCCATTAAATGTTTCGTAGGGTCAGCCGATACTCCAACCACGTTCAGGAGACTCACCTTTGGCAATATGTACAGCCATACACAATACAGTAATGTTTGTTTTAAAAAATACATGAAATATATTTTAAATATCGCCACTTCAGTGAATAATTTTGTCAGTAATGCGTTTACCGGTCAAAATTTCTCAGCTTCATGTCAATGACCTGTCGGTTTTCCTCCTTTTAATATTAAACCAATTGTAAATTTTTGAGACTGTTCTTCATGCGGCCATGCAAACAAAATTTGCAAAAGTGTAATAAGTTGCCAACATGTTTCAGAAGCAGCACAGATGTCCCTATCAATAGATTTTCTCAGTGAATGTAGCTCCTTTTTACGTGTATAAAATAGCTGCCCCACGTTTTATATTGCCGCTCACGGAATTATGCACTGCTGGGCAGCCTATAAAGTCGCCACGCCGAGAAGTTTTTAAAAAAATAGTGAAAACAAGATCTGCACTTCCGACAATTGGAACCCCGGGCGCCGACCGAGAGCGCGCCGCTGACGGACAGCTTCTCCGCCGAAATGGGCGCAGGGCGTCAATAGAAAGGACAAGCGCGTCCGCGGTGATTAATCGAAGCGAATGTGAAGCGCACGTGAAGGGCGACGCGGAGTGACCACTGCAATCTCACCACGCGCTCTTCGCAACAAAGGCAGCGAGAAGGGTGACGACGTGCCCTTCACCGAGCAACACACTTGGCAACATTTTCTGTACTTCCCACTCGGAAGAAGTGATTGATACATGGAAGTGATATCGAAAATACAAACATGACGAAATTTTGAACTATTTTTTTTTTTCTTTCCATAACGTTGAAAATGTATGTAAAGTATTAAGTATGTCGTAAACTAGCACAATTTACACCAACTGGAAAGTAATGAAACGATGTTAACTTCCATATAATAATGAACTGACACCCATTCTAATGAAAATATTATTCAGGTAAAATTGTAATTTTGTCCCGAATATTTCCAAAATTTGTGCAAAAAAAGGCAGTATCGCATTTTTGGCACACAGTCTGAGTATACATTTATTAACACTTTACTGAGTTTTAATGGACACTATGTAAAGTAATTTTATTAAAGCCAAAGTAAATAAATATTTGAATCCTTAATATACAAACTAAATTAGTTTCCAAGCCCCAATTTTATTCTGTGTTATTTCTAGGGGTGTAGGAAAAGTTTCAGTCAACTAGTTATTTTCTTCTTTCTTGATGCTCATAACAAGCAATTAACTTTTTTGAAAACATTAAGAATATGAGACAATTTTACTAATATTATTGTTGTACTAGTTAAACGTTATGAAAATAAATATACATAAATACACGAAATTCATTTTATGAAATTTAAATCTACGTTTATGTAAGTGTATAAATGACGAAATAAATTCTGTTTATAAATAATGCAAATAGTAATAAAAAACAACTAGTCAAGTAAGTGATCTGCACAATAACAAATACAGTTCAAAAAATGTCATTTTGTAGGAAAAGGGATATAATGTGATTGAAAACTTATTTGATTGTAAACGACAAAGTAATTGACTGCGTATGCCCATTGCCTTGCGAACCATTTTTACGAAGTAGTAATAACAACAGGCATGTTATAATCGTATTATTTCACATCACTAAATAATTACAATTTAAGGGAGATCTGACATTTCCAGACCACCGACGATCAATCCCACAGAAAAGGACACAACCTGCAACGCGAAGCATTACCTTTTTAGCCCGTGCGTGTGCATTTTGCAGGAGCCCCTTTCGCGTAGCAAGCTTCTTCCAGCGGAGTCCGCGTCGGAGGCGAGGTCGGGGCGCGGGCCCCGGCGCGGGCGAGTGGTCGGAGGGCGCCGTAATCAAATTAGAGCCCCCCCCCCCCCCCGGCCGACCTCTTCCACCGGTTCCATTCTGCCCCAGATACAATGCTGCTCTTTGCCCGGAGAATGGATGCTCAAGTGAATGGCGCACCAACTTTTGCCGAGAGCTCTCGTACTGCTTGCGTCGTTAATCTAGGTGAACCTTCCGGCACAAACAAGCGAGTAGTTTCGCGGTAAATTGAAGACGGTTTGGGGATCGGAGAACTGAAGTTTCTCTGATTTTCTTAATAGTCTGCATACAGACTGAATTCAAAAATAATAAAACTGATTATTTATATTAAATTTTTATTCTATTTTTTAAGGTTTCTGCTCTACATTCTTTAAAACTGCCTATCTTATTATACGCACTCATTTTTACGCATATTTAAAAGGACACTAACAGACTGTACTCATGACTTGTGTACCATGTTAGAGATTACCAGTTTCTAATCTGTCCGAGTTAAGTGACACATATTCGCAGAGAGGTCATGGTACGTTTTTCGTCTCTGGAACCCTCATGGGGAGTAGTAGAGCAAAAATCTGTACATTTTTTGCATTTTTAATTTTTAGACCAATTTTAAATAATGAGAATAATTCCATAATAAAAATAAAATGCCAAATATTAAACAAATTTCAAACATAATTTGGTTTCGAAGAAAATGATATCATCTACACGGTCAAAATTGCACTGTAAGTAAATATTTTATACCATTGTTGTGATATCTGCAACATTCAAACAAGCATCTACGTTCAGAGCTGCATATTACAGAAACTATATACTTTAGAAGGCTAAAGTTTTCAAATGCACCTTAAGAACATTGCATTTTTTACGGTGAATGGTCTGTCAGAACTATTTGGACAATCTTGTTAAATTCTATTGGGTTTTTCTAGAGTGTTGAGTCGTCTCGGTTTTCCTCTGCTTGTAATGCTGTGATTTGATTGTCATTAGTAAATAATCTTAAATTATGTTGATTCTCTTTTAAAAACGCAATTCTGGCGAAATAGAAAGCCTTATAAATTTGTATGATATTAATTACAATGCGAGTTCATCACTTGGTACAATAAAGGCTGGTTTCGGAACTCCAACATTGACTGAAGGAGAGACACTCCGAAGTGCCTTTAGTTCTAATTTCAAAGGATGGGAAGCAAAGTTATCTAAAAGAGGAAGTAGTGTAAATAGAACTTTAGGTTATAGTTAAGCCGTTTTTGATATGCTAGAAGTGTTTGCTAGGCAGAACGTTTTAAATTGATATCCAGGTAAATTACACACATCTTAGGCTATTCATTTAACAATTACAAATTTTCAGAATACCATGTATACAGCTATACTTCTAAAAAATATTATGGTGATAAAATATTAAGAAATCCCATACCTAAAAGCTTATTGAAATTAATCACTTATAAACATAGAATAAGAGGAACATGGCAACCCGACAATTAACGTATCGAAAACTGTCAATTAACTGTTTTCGATGCAGTATCTTATAATAATAGTAATTATAAAATAATTTTAAGGAAGACAACACGTGAGCAGAAGAGAATGCCAGTGAAGGAATTGCAAGATGTAAATAAAGACCGAGAAAGCGCCGTGAGCTTTAGATTTATCATTAAATGGAGCAAAAACACAAATTTGAAACAATAATTGCAAGAGAATGAAGAAAAAAAATATGATTAAATGTATTGTCAATGAATATGCTGAATTTTCTCTTCCTTTTTTGACAACTGCATTTACTTCTACATTATCTCCCAAGTATCAGAAACTATTTAAGTTACATACTAGTTAAAATTGATACATTGATAAATTAATACATTGATAAATGAATGTATCAGCTAATGGACTAGAATTATTACATTGAAGCCAAAGTTTTTTAAAAAGAAGTAAAAACAGGTATAAATAACTATTTTGTCGAATAAAAAACTGATGAATTTTAACAATTGCAATTAATATATGTTGAATATAATAATAAAAAATCGCGTGACAAAATTTCAGTTTCTCGTTCTTTGGTTGTTGCTAAGCAAATGTTGGGAAAATTAACATGTCAGATAGACGACTTTGTTACTTCCCTTAAAACGGATTTTAGCACCAACACCACGAACTCGAATTTTACGACCGAGTCCAATACACTATGGGCTTGGCCATACACTATGTTCGGCCAAGGAAAAGCAAAATTGGAACTCTGTGAATGAGTATCACGTTTAATGCAAACAAGCGCTATCCAGTTCGGTTAGAATTAAGAAACAAGTTATCTACTCACTACGCAGTTGCGTTTCAAACTTTCCAATACCCAACTGGAGTACACGGATCCGCCTCATAAAACATAACAGTTAATTGGAAACACGAAACCTACAGCTGCCTCTGCGACCTTACGGTCTCCCGTACGTAGACGACGCAGTGGCGGCACTCGAGGCAAACAGGGCGGTCCCACTCCAGTTCGCCGGAACTATGACATTTGTCCGCTGCGAGGAGAGGGGAGACGGAGACTCAACGCAGAGTGTTGGGTCGAGGCAGAGAAGCAGTATTGTCAGATGCATTGAGTTATTTCCGTAAAAGTTCAGTGAACTTTCCCTAAAAAGCACTTTAGAAATTAAAATATTCTTAAATGTCAAAGGATGATTTTGTCTATCCAAAATTCTTTCTTTTTCATAATGAATACATCGATAATTTTCTAAATACATTAATCAACGGTTGGAAAAAATAACAAAATACAGACTTTAGCTCTGAATCAATTCATTTTATTACAAAAGCGTGCCTAAATAGTAAAATGATATCTCTATATATATTGGAGTTTTACTACGACACCCTACCTTTACTTTCCACAAGGTAAGTTTCTATACTTCTTTTACTATAAATTCTCTACGCCTTTTCCTCAATTAAAAACCAAATACCCATTGTCCCCTTACAGGCAGTTTATTGTTTGGGGAAAAGTCCCCCCAATCTGGCAACCCCGCGGTGAGGTGCGGGTGGTGAGTGCTCGCGACGACGTATTGACACCGACACTTGCGCAGCTGCCGTTGTGTTTTTCGCCGCGCGCACTGCAAATGGGGACGCATGCTCAACTTCGAGCACCGCGCCGAGGCAGGCCGGGCCGGGCCGGGCCGGGCCGGGCGGGGTCGTGATGTGCCGGGTCGTGCCTTGCCGTTCCATGGCACCCCGTGCCGCGACCGCACGCTTAATGTGTCCGCGCTTCCTGAACGCAGAATTTCAGATTTGGCGGCCCCTCTAAATGCACGCTAACGATTGATTTATTAGTGTTTCTTTATTGATTTATTAGTGTTGATTTATTAATGCACGTCAATTGAAAAGGTCATTAGTTCCGTAAGCTTAGTGCATGCTTTGTCCCGGGAGGTGGCTGTGGTCCCCCCCGCTAGATGGCGAGAACCAGCGTCTACCTACATGTCGTCTTGAGGGGTTTCCTTCAAAAGGTACCTCTCTACAGCGGGGCACCACCCAGTTCCCGACTGGTCTCCTGACATGTGTGGTAGTGTAGTGCAAGCGTGCAAGTAAGGGGTGAGGATAGGTCGCGGAAAGGGAAGGAAAGATCGCGCGCGGTCCGTGGCCCGTTTGTTGGGGGTATTAGTCTGTCATTGCCTAGTGTTCATCGGAGAAATCACGGAAAACTACCGATTAGAGCAGCTGGCCGCTAGAATTCTCCTTCAGTCAGCGGCTGATTTCCACCCAGCTATCATGCTAGTGACGGGAATCCTGACACCGGGAGGACTCGAACCCTACAACTTCCTGGTTAAAGCCACTGCAGCGATATCAGTAGATGGCCTTAGCCACCTAACCCGAGGTATTCTCTTTCAGATGTTCGTGTCAGATAAGTTACTAAAAGGTGTAAAGCTATATTGTTTAGTCGCGAAATATGTCAATTCGATGAGTATCGTTCTGAACGAATGGGTGGAAGAACACTGTCTTCCAGGTCCTTTTCTTTCCTGGAAAGTAGAGATTTGCCTGTGTATGAAGAATGGTACGGTAGGATGATCGTGGTATAAATGCCGTGGATGTCATTTCTGGGATTGTGAGATAAGATCGGATACGTGGTGGTATGAGAAAAACAATCACATTACAACAGTATTATGTATGTGTGAGGAGATTTGAAAATGGGGCGTACATCACAGAACAAGCGTTTTTTGGACTCCACTGCTTAAAGAAGCAGCCACCGTAATGTTCGAGGAGAGTCACTGGCGAGACGTCGCCTTAGTATGACAGGTTGCAAGCGCCTGGAGGACGTAGTTGGTAATCCTATCCATGAAGATGCCAATTTGATTGGGGAAGCGGTGAGAGCTCGTGCCTAGAATGAAATATCTACTGCTTATGTTAGAGTGCCTGCTTTTTTATAAGTCTACTGGAGAATGGCGAGCTGCGCTGAAGTTAGGAACACCGGAACACTGGGCACGAGGACTGGTCTGCAAACACTGCGTTATATTCGTTGCAAACACTACGATGTGTTGGTTGAACTGACTTATAATGGTACAAGTTGCTCTGGGTTATCGTAAACGAATGCTCAATAAACTATTGTTGTTTGCAGTGGTGCATCTATTATTCTGTATATTTCAAGTATGGTAAGAGCCGCATTTACCCACAAGTTAAATATGCAGTTTTTTAGGAACCCTCATCCAATGGAAGCCCAGCGTTTCGGAACAATAGCGTTAAACATTCACAACTATTTTTGTACCTTAAAATAATTGTAAAATAAGTTTATATATTTGCAATTACAAATTAATTTGATTTTGTATGTCTCCCAAAAGTAATTTTGTTATAATTAATGCTAGTTTAGTAAATCTGGAGAATTTTTTTCAGAGAGGGGAGGGGATCAAATAAGATGTTGTACTTGGGAGCATCTCAGTTGCGGCACTGTCAGTTTGTGAAAGCGCTCACGCCTCGAACACAACCTTCGCCTCCGCATATTTGGATGGAAGTACTACTCATCTGTCGGCGTGGGCGGCAGAAGGTTTTTATTCAAATCTCCACAAACTATATTTTGTTTGTAGAAAACATCGATCAGAAGTAATACACTTTTTATGTGTGACAGTGGAGGAGGTTTACCTAAACTTTTTAACAGATCAAGTAACGACGCTTTGGGTGCGAGGTTTTAATAGTTATATTTTGAAAAAGTTGCCACCATTATACTTTACTCTAGTGTATACGATACAGTCAATATTCATCTCCGATAACATTGATTGTGTGTCCAACATGCCATGAATAACAATGATTTACTGATTTGTTTACAATGCAAACGCGTTTGTTGAATCCATGGTTGAAGTAGCAAACAGTAAAACGCAGTGCCGATACGGATATACCATTCTAAAACGGCTTAAATTGCGTGATCATCGTTCGTAGAAAACAAATAAATGCTCGCAAGTTCAATTTAAAATAGAACACGCAAGAACACTACAAGTTCGCATTAGTTGGTGCTTCGCACAAGTTTTAGTTTCAAATCTCTGATTACTAATTTCGTATCACACATAAATTGACTGAAAACTATGCGAGAAAGCCAATGATTTTATTGGATACCTCCCAAAAAACTGGAAAACTACAAAACAATGAAGCTGTTTCAATGATGACCGTAAAATACAAATATTTGATTAAGTTAATCCGCAATTTTTCATTCTTGATGTAATTGTGCTCAAAGCCTCACTCTGTGCGTCACTGCTTACGACACAGCCGATGTCATGCGACGAGGAAGAACGAAATTTCAGTATTCATCTACTTCAGAACAGCCATTTGTTTTGCACCAAAACCCCATTTTGCGTATAATCGACAGTGACACTTTTACTGCAGTAGCCCACTAGTCATTTATTAATAATTCCATAGAGTTTTTCAATGTGACTCAAAAATATTACTTATGTGAAATTAAGCATAGGATATCAGATTTAAAACTTTAAGTAAAATTGTATTTTACCGATTTGAGAGTGACATAATGAAAGCTACAGACGAAGCCCCAAGAGAACTAAATATATTTGCCATTCGCCGTTGTTAATAAGCAAAAGTGCACAAGTGACGTTATCAATTTATAAAGATATTTTGACTTCGAATATAATTTTTCAAAATAACTAATTCTTATAATGAAATAATATTAGGGGTGAAATTATTATCTTATAAGGTTTATTTTTTTCAACGAAAGCTCGAGAAGTCAAATCATATTGTAACTCAACCTAAATATTACATCCAGGCACTAACAATCCAATATTTCTCGTCATACACATGGCATACAAATATCATGACATTGACATATAAACATAACAGTTACTGTTTAACAAAATTAATTTTAAAGGTGTATATGTGATATAATTTACAAGATGAATTGAGAATAGTTGCTGCCTTTCGTTTATTAGATTCTGACGTAAGAAGATCCCCCAAAACGGGTGAACCTGAAAATCCTTTACGTCCATGTGTTCTTCGCTTCTCAGACCGTCTGTCTGCACCGCTGCCTCAACTCCCAAGAGGAAGATGAAAACTTCATTACGGAAATGAGTAGATAATATCGAGGCTTTCAAGCAGCGGAAAGGAACTTTCGTCGAACAGTTATATTTAACTCTGGAGGATCGAATGCCGAGGATGCTTGCGACGCAGAACCGGAAATTTAAATTACCTAAACTACAATCGCTTTCGAACAGTAATGCCCTCGTCTAAGGAAATTAAACGCAATGAGAATGAGGAATAGAAAGAGATACAACAGAAGCATTTAAATAGAAAGAGATGAAGGAAGAGAAACAAGACAGTGGAGTGAAAGCATGCACCAAAGCAGCTCGCCATAAGATCCAAAAACATAGTGATCTTCAGATTATTATTATTATTATTTATAAGAGTTTATATATAAGAATACATATATAAGAATTTGTACGCAGGGCAATACAAGTAACATCTTATCTTGCAATGCAGTTAATTTAAACAACAAAGTGTATGATTTTGTTTCGGAAAGCAATTTTTGAAAAGAATAAATAACTCAGAGGGAAATATGATGAGAATAAAAAATAACGAGTAAAGGAGCAACTTTAGATGTAAATAAACAATGTAGCAGTTATAGTTAGCAAGAGATCAGAAAATTCCAAGAATTATGGGTATCGAATAAAAGATTGCAAACAGTTATTTTTGTTTTGTTTTTGGAGAGAAAATAATTTTCTGAATTGTGTGTGAAAACATTTAACTCTATGTACGAAGAGAAGACAGAAAAAATATTTAAACTGAGACTAACTTATTGCGAGAAATGTAGAGTTGAAATTTGTAGTGTAAATAAAAATATTAGGTGAAACGTTTGAAAACGCATACTTACTGTGGCACCTTCATCGCAGATATTATTTTTTACGTGTAACGTTAAAAAATTCTCATTATTTTTGTTATGAATATGAGGAAGATGCTTTATTTTGCGACCACGTACAATGCCCAATATATCAGACAACAAATGGGGTCGCCGTACACAAGGATTGTATATTCGCGATTTCCAGCAGCTTTAACAGCTTTCTCTGTTTTACAAGGCAAAAGATGTAAAATAAAGACCATTGAGCCCAAAGGAGCTTAAGTTGGATATGCGTAGATGGAACTGACAACTGAATGACACCAGTAGGATGATTGGGTGAAAAAATAATGGAGGCCGCCAAAAACCTCCTTATAATATTTATTTTAAAATAGCAGTATATGATCTGATAAGCGAGCATATTCGTAAAACAAGTAATAAACTTGAAGAAAATAAAATACTTGTTCATTACGCAATGGGTGGGACTCCGGGAATGCAAGGACGAGGTGAAACACACAGGGGTCAAGAGATAAGCGACGCGTGAGGGTAACTCCTAGCAACATCCGGCAGGGCGACCCGGAGCCCCGAGACACTTTAATGCGTGGAATTTCAGGAAACAAGCATGCATTTCCGTGTCACAGCGCGGGAGTTACGGTGGATGGCAATGAAGCTGGGGGAGGCGCAGAGAAAAACCCGTGAGGAAACGCAGGTGCAAAGTGAAAGGCAAGTGCCTTCGGACGAAGGGAGCGGAGTAAACGAGATTGAAGAGGAACACACAATCACGAAGAAATGAGAATATATGGCGTGGGTATGGCCGTCGTTTATGAAACTAGCTTAGGATCAGTAGGGTTAAGAGTCGTAGGGTGGGACAAGATATCGTGAATGGCGACCGCCCAAGATTGAATGATGGTAGAAGAGATGTGACTAGACGAGTCGGAATGGCACAAGACAGTACGTGACGCAATGACGTATCACGTCGTGGCGGGCAGAGATGACGAGCAGCGCGGCGAAGAGAGCATTAATTGCGCGAAGTGAGGAGGAGCGTGAAAATGTGAAGATGGGGCAGGGCCATCGTGCCCGGGCAAGGCTGGGGTGGGCCGGGGAGAAGCTATCGTGGTGGAGGCAGAACCGTGTCGAGGAAGATTGGATAGAGGCGGGGCGGGGACACGGCGAGCCGAAGTGAGGCACAGTAGAGCCGCGAGGATAACGATCAGGCGGGGTGCGGCGGGTCGGGACAAAGCCGCGTGGAGCGTGCGGGTGGCGCGGGTGGAGCGGGGGAAGGGGGGGGCGAGAAAACCGCGCCTGTCGGGGTGATAAAACGCGTTGAGGGGATGGGTAGGAGAGAGATGACACGGGGGGGCGGGGCGGGGGCAAACGGAACGCTCTCCTGGCCTGCATTCCGCCGGCGGGCGCTGCCAAGCCACGCTCCCGCGAGCAGGCTATTTGCGGACGCGGCGCGGCGCGGCGACGCAACGACGACGCGAAGCGGGTGCGGGTGCACGCGTGCGGTGCAGCAGTGCGCGGCGAGGCAGGCTGACCGACGGCCACGCCCCCTCGTCTCTCATGCCCCCGCCACCTCCACCCCTCCGCTGCCACATCCCACGCGATCCCCGCCACTCCCACCACCTTGCCCTCGCGCCACCGACGTCGCACGCTCCCCCGCATCCCCTTCGCGTCCCGCGCCACTTCGTCTCCTGACTCCCGTTATCCCCCACGCCCTCCTCGCTCACCAAAGCCCCGAGCCCCCCTGCACCTCCGTCCCCCAGCGCCCCCGCATCCCCTGCACGTCCTGCAGCACTTCGCCCCATCACCCCCCATGCTCTCCCCGCTCCATAAGCACCGAACCCCCGGCACTCCCGCGTCCCATCATCACCTGCCCACCTTCGCCCACTTATCCTCCAGGCCCTCCTCACTCCCCAAAGCGTCGAGCCCCTCTGTACCCCCCGCATCCCCTGCACGTCCTGCTCCTCATCACCCCCCGGCCCTTTTCATCCCCAAAGCCCCAGGCCCTTCTCCACCCACCGCCTCCACGCGCCCCCGGAGCTCCAGTGCGTCCTGCCCTCCTTTACCGCCTCATCCCCCTTGCCCTCCTCGCTCCCCAAAGCCCAAGCCCTTCTGCACCCCCCCCCTGGGTGCCCCAGCATCCCCTGCGCCTCTTGGCCCGCTAGGCTCCCCTCATCCCCCACGCCCTCCCCGCTCCCCCAACTCCACGAACCCCCAGCTCACCCCGTCCCTCGCACCCACTGCGCTCCCCGAACCCCTCCGTCCTCCACGCCCCGTCACACCTCCACACTCCCCTCAGCGTTCTGCGCCGCCGCGGGCGCTCCCGAGTGCAGCGTGTGGACGCGCGCACCACTTGTTCCGCGGCGCGGAGATACGCGCGCGCGGCGCAGATCCGCCCGCCGCCTCCGAGCGATAAAGCAAGAGCAGCGCCGCGCCGCGCCACTGCGCGCCCCATCGCGCTGCGCCGCACTGCAGCGGCAACGCAAGCGCACGCACCGGCCCTTTGCGCGCGTTATGAGCCTATTTTTAGAGACGGGAGCAGAGGAGAATCTCGCTCCTGGGAACGCACGATGCATCCACTATACGAAAGTGCATACTTGCGTGTCTAATATAATGGTTATAAAAAAAAAGGAGCATTGCGTAGGGAAGATTGGTAAAGAAAAATTATTTTTGCCGAGCAACAGAGAAAACATTATGTTCCGCAATACTACTTTTCTTGCCTTATGTTTCATGGTTAAAAGTAAAAGTTTTTGCTAATGCTTGCAAAACAAATTTCTGAATCTGCTACATGCGTTATATTTTCGGTTAGAAAATATACTTTCTTATACTTTAGTATAAGAAAGTAAGAGTAAAGTATTAAAAGAGTAACTAAATTGGAAGTAATTCTCGCCCAAAGAGACAGGTCTAAGATAGGAATGTCTTTTTGTTGCTGATTTTCAAGGAGATAAGAGAAGTACAGTTTAAAATCAACACGGTTCGATCCCAATACTAATTTTCAAATATTCAACTTTGAAAATAACGACCAAAAATTAAATAACTTAAAAAATTTGAAAATTAATAAATATCTGTCAGTTATTTGTGTCAATGATCGAAATAATGTTAAACCTCTTTTTAATGTTCTTGTTGGCTATAGCGCCACATTTTCCCCTTCGTATCAGGCGTGTCAAATG
This sequence comes from Acheta domesticus, assembly GCA_031308135.1. Classification (NCBI taxonomy): domain Eukaryota; kingdom Metazoa; phylum Arthropoda; class Insecta; order Orthoptera; family Gryllidae; genus Acheta; species Acheta domesticus. The sequence continues at coordinate 241,750,670 of JAHLJT010009436.1, forward strand.
GGCATAGTCAATGATGCTTCTTGGTTAGCTTTTTAATCATGGCTACCATTTTTGTTAGGTAACTGTTACATTGTTTGTATGCTGTTTTTCTTCTTTTTTAATCTTTTTTTATATTTGGTATTTCTTATTCATGTTTTTCTTTTCATTTTTATCAGGAATACTGAGGATAAAAGAGTTCCTTGAAATTGTTTTTAACGTGCTAATGACTCTAACATTTGAAATAAATATCCATTTGTAGAAGAAAATTTCTGTTCTCCCGGAGTACTATCATTTTCTGAAATTTACTGATAGTAAACCAACTAAGCTGAAACATCAAAACGAGACAAATCGTCTTGGAAAGATTGTAAAATTGCATAAAGATTGTAAAATTGAAAATCGTGTAATTGCATTTAACATTTACAGTTACAAATATCACTACTGTCAACACAATTTGCCATTATCTTAATTACTGAAGTTGATATAATACTTATTCGCATCTCCAGTGACTTCACGCCTCTCAGCTTAAGCGGGTCTAATGCGTAAACACACAGCGCACGCTAAGACGTGCCACTTCAAAGAACTTGAAGAACGATCAGCCCCTCGACGACTGAGCTCGTCCTACTTCCGCAGTTGTGACATCCCTCCGGCCCGGCCAAGTTCCGTATCACCTCAGTGCACGCTCAAGTGCGACAAACAACGGCGACAACGAAGCCCTCGTGCCCGCTCCACCTTCACTCTCCCTCTCTCGCCCTCGCTCGAGCCCGCCCTTTCACCCGCACCATCCCTAACCCGCTCTCCCCCTCGCCCCTCCCTCACTTCCGCAGTGGTTCCCACCCGCGTTCTTTCCGTCGCTGACGCCTAAGATTTAACCGCCGCCTTCGCTGTCGCCCACGCCTTCGCCCCACGCCTTCGCCCCACGCCTTCGCCCCACGCCGTCTCACCACGCCATCGCACCACGCCTTCGCATCACGCCTTCGCCCCACGCCTTCGCCCACGCCTTCGCCCACGCCTTCCCCCACGCCTTCCCACACGCCTTCCCACACGCCTTCCCCCACGCCTTCCCCCACGCCTTCCCCCACGCCTTCGCCCCACGCCGTCGCACCACGCTTTCGCATCACGCCTTCGCCCCACGCCTTCGCCCCAAGCCTTCGCCCACGCCTTCGCCCCACGCCTTCCCCCACGCCTTCCCTCACGCCTTCCCCCACGCCTTCCCCCACGCCTTCCCCCACGCCTTCCCCCACGCTTTCCCCCACGCCTTCCCCACGCCTTCGCCTCACGCCTTCGCCCCACACCTTCGCCCCACGCCTTCGCCCCACGCCTTCGCCCCACGCCTTCGCCCCACGCCTTCGCCCCACGCCTTCGCCATACGCCTTCGCCCCACGCCTTCGCCCCACGCCTTCGCCCCAAGCCTTCCCCCACGCCTTCCCCCACGCCTTCGCCCCACGCCTTCGCCCCACGCCTTCGCCCCACGCCGTCGCCCCACGCCGTCGCCCCACGCCGTCGCCCCACGCCTTCGCCCCACCTTCGCCCCACGCCTTCGCCCCACGCCTTCGCCCCACGCCTTCGCCATACGCCTTCGCCCCACGCCTTCGCCCCACGCCTTCGCCCCACGCCTTCCCCCACGCCTTCCCCCACACCTTCGCCCCACGCCTTCGCCCCACGCCTTCGCCCCACGCCTTCGCCCCACGCCTTCGCCCCACGCCTTCGCCATACGCCTTCGCCCCACGCCTTCGCCCCACGCCTTCGCCCCAAGCCTTCCCCCACGCCTTCCCCCACGCCTTCGCCCCACGCCTTCGCCCCACGCCTTCGCCCCACGCCGTCGCCCCACGCCGTCGCCCCACGCCGTCGCCCCACGCCTTCGCCCCACGCCTTCGCCCCACGCCTTCGCTCCACGCCTTCGCACTCGTCCCACACTCGTCCGCGTCCCGGCGCTGCTCTCATCCGCTCTCGTCACTTCGCCCTTGACCCTTACTACCACCCTCTTCGTCACCCACGCCCACGCCCGTGCCCGCTCGCTGTCCTCATTTTAGCCTCACCCCCCTCTTCACCATTCTCGTCGCCTTCATGTTTTTCTCGTTGCCCCCTCCAACACCCAGAACCGTCCACCCTCGTCGTTACCCGTTCTCTCACCGCCGCTGTCGCCCTCGCCCTGCCCCCACTCTCTCCCTCTCCTCGTTCCCAGCGCCCGAGAGCGGAAGCGCCGCCCGAGGGCCCTCAGTGTCCTTGGGCCCCTCACGAGCGCGCGGGGCGTCGGGATCTCGGCCGCTTTGGCAGCGCCCGCACAAAGGCGGCAATCAGGCGAAACACAGGCGCGGCCGCGTCAGCAGCGGCCGGCCTCTCGCGCCCCGGCGCCCCTCCGGGCCGGCGCCCTCGCCCCCGGGCCGCCCCAGGCAGCGCCACCCTGCGCTGGCGACGTCCATTTCGCCCTCGCCACACCCCCGCCCCTCTTAGAGATGCCTCAGCCCCTCCTAATAGACCACTTAGTTGATCCAAGCTGACCACAAGCGTCGGTATCAGCTCCTGTAATGCTGTGAAAGTGAAGCACGTGACTAATTTAATGCCAATATTACAATATTCGGAATTGTACAATGGGTTGAAGGTCAATATTGTAGTCAATATTAAATTATTAGCAAGAATATCTACACTCTATAAGATTTTTTAAATGAGATTAGTAGCTGATGTTTCATTCGCAGCTAGAAGAGCTGAAGTTCAAAGAAATAAAATTCCTCAGGGAGCAATGTCACGTTTAAGGAATATGAAAGAACATTTACAGATACCCGGCCAAATTTAATCCTTCGACTAAACCCCGCCTAATCGGAAACCGTCCTCTCCCTTAGGGATTGAAATAAGTTCAAATATTTTTCTGTATTTCCTAGCGGCGAATGTAAAAATTGTTGAGAGCATAAATCTTATAAAAAGGGTAGTTGATAACGTTGGGCTATCACCGGTTAATGATAAAAATATTGATAATACATCCCCTGCCTGTTGAGTGATAACGCACGCGTATATCCGAGTCTAGGCGTTAGGAATAATAAACAAATGTTTATTGTTAACGTCTATTTTCTATATTTTTTAACGCAACAGTCTCTAACAATTCCCAGATTTCAAAACTTCATAAATTTCATTTCCGTAAAAATGTATATACGTTGAGAGTCACTAAAACTGCGTTTCACACACTACTTTTCACTGTTAAAAGTTCTCTAACAGACTAACGAGATTTTGAAATCAGATTATCGATAGCTCCGTCAAATGAAAATAAGTCTACAGTCTAACTTCGGCCTTAAGTAGTCATTCATGGTTCCGGAGAAAAATGGACGTTAGCACAGGTGACCTTTTAATGGAGATGATGGAAGTATGGGAAGAGGACATTCGATCGAATTTTGTTTGGAATGAAGATTAATATATGATTATATTAAATTTAATATCGATTATTAATAGATTTTGGATTAGTATTAAAGTATGAAATGATCGGTAGTTTTTTTGTTTTTGTTTTTTGCTTGAGGGCACATAATCATATCGTGTACAATATATTTCAACTTCCCGAATTTTCACCATCTTCTTTTTTTACATCACTGACTGTTTTTCCCATTCATTTGCTTAGTTACCAACAAGCTTTAGCGCTCAATTGTCACCTGAGAAAACCTCAAATTATGGATTTTTTGCGAACAAGCCATTTCGGATCACGCAGAAATGCTGTGCATGCAATTCATCACGAGGGATCAGCATTACGCTGGATCCGATACTCCCCGGGGTTAGTAGCCCTGTGGATATGGAAGATGAATGATGATGACGATAGTGAGGGGTGAAAGGACGACACACATACATATACATACACAAATACACCCATGCCTGCGGCGGGACTCGAACCCGCGACCCTGCGGTCCGAGATCGCCACGACACTATACTGGCTTAGCGATCTGGGGTATAGGGCCGGCTATTAAATCATTTATTAATACGGGAAACAGAAAATAACGATCTCGCGAGGTCAGAACTCTAGATATAACAGTTCTAAGTAATATGCGATTTCGTCCCGATATGGGAAGATTTTGAAAACACAGTAATACCGACCAGTCTTCCGTTTCTTCATTTACGAGTCCAAATCGCCAATTCGCCAGAAAGTTATGACGATCTAATGCGGGTTAACATTCAAAATATCCTTGGTCGCTGACCGCAGGGACAGGTGATCAATTTAAAGAAGAAACGCATACACGTATCTTGTGGAAAAAGCAGAAACGGTTTTAACCTGGGAATGCCCACAATAAATAGATCACCACAACAGTGCTAGCAATGTTTCTCTCAGATATTGCTGAATATTTTCATGAATGGGAATGATCTGAAGCTCTGTTAACTGAAATACGAATTTTATGTGGTTTGTACATCTCTCAATGTAATTGTTAATAAATCATACACTTGTCTTAGACACACCTGAAAATAAAATAATGATACATACCGCTTGCGCCAGGAGCCCACATGCACTGGTGCCAGTGTACACAACGTATCTGACAGATATGGCGCAGCGCAGTGATCAAGTTTCAGCATGGTCACGGGAAATGACCCATCGAAAGGATAAAAATTGAAGGCCAGGCGTTCTCAGAAAAGTACAATGAAAGAATACATGAAATATCAGACGCCTAATGCATCAATAATTCAGGAACCCAAAATTGCCCTGGCTTGTATCTCACAGATCTATTGCGAGCACTCCCGGGTTAAGAAAACAGGACCGTTAACTTAGGCGACCGCTAATCGAAAATTCCGTTTCAGTAGGTTTTACGGTACCACCATGATCTTCAATAAACACCGGGTCAACAACGTTCCCGCAAACATCTCGTCTGCGATTGGGTGTCCCTCGACCGCAGATGCATCTGGCGCTGTTCGCCGCGCCCGCGCCGCTCCACCGCCGCCCCCGCCAGCCACCGCAGATCGCGCGGACCGCTTTGGACTCGCCCCGGCGCGCCGCGCCGCTGCGCTGCGCTGCACCTCGCCACATCCCGCTGCCGAGTCCCCCTCGCAGTTGGCCGGCGGGTTCCGCTCCCCAACTCGCTTCTGCACGGCTAACTACGCGCACGGACAGCTAACTGGTCAATGTGCTAGGAGGTTTGTGTGATTTCTACCACGCCGCCTCAAAGGAAAGCTATACATTACTATAGTAGTAACTATTATTGCTATGAATATGTACATGTCTACAGCGGCATGAAAAGAACACTGAAAAAGCCGTCACTTTACATATAATCTTTTCTAAATTGGCTGCGTTGGTAAACACGTTTCCTCTTGTTGTGTCGTGCATTTTCTATCGACTCCTTTGTTCTTCTGTTCCGTGGCACGTCTTCAGTTTTCCACTTTGTTTCGACACGACCCCTAATTTTTCGCACAAAATGCAAGTGGTATTCACCACCGTTTTTGCTGAACCCTAATTGTTTTTTATCACTTTCAAATAATTTCTTATTTGTTGCCATTACTATCTTTCTTACTTTGTACGAAAATTGAAATCTTTTCATATTTCTGAACTACGGTCTCTCCAGTCAACTTGCCATACAGCACGGAAGGAGAAACTGCAGACAAATGGCTCAGAGCAAGTCCATGTCCTATCCCATTTCTCTTTCATTCACCCCCAGCCCACCTTACGAGGAAAATCTTGCTCCGACTTCTATTCGGATTACTTCAAGAGGCCTCTTTTATGTTTATCATCGTCTACGCCCACATTTCTTAACGTGTATCCTCGAAACGACCATAACCTCCTCACCCACCGTTTTGTCATGTCCTGCCCCGTAATAACCTTCCTAGCCATTTGCTTGAATTTCTGGCCATACCATCACTAACCGTTTACTCCTATCTCCTCAGTCGTTTCTTCCCCTGTTGAACCCCACTCATTCACTACAAAGCAGCGCAATTTCTCCGCCGCGCCGTCTCCTCCGTCGCCTGTTTTTGTCTCAGTCCGCGTCCGCTATCGCTGCTTCGCCGAGGATCCTCCGCGCCGTCCTGCACCGCTCTGCACCGCGTCCTGCGCCGTCCCGCGCCGCCCTGCACCGCCCTGCACCGCCCTGCGCCGCCCTGCGCCGTCCCGCGGAGGACGACCGCTTTGCTCCGCCCGCCCGCCCAACTTTCTTCGCCGCTGCCGCCGCCCAACTTCACAACAAGCGCGTTAACTCGCTGCCCTCCGCGCGCCGACGCCCGCAGGCTGCGACGGCGGCGGCGGCGGCTCCATTCAGGCGGCGCCCCCGGGCACCGGCGCGGCGCGCCTCGGAAGGCAGTGGGCCAGATGGCAACACACGACTCCTTGCCGTTCTAAAAAGTCAAAGTACAAACGCCGCGGCCCCCACTGGTAGCTCATTGGTAATCTTGCTCTCTTCCCATCACGCGATCTCGGGTTCGATTTCCGGTCGGACATGATTACAGTGCGTGTTTTCCTTGAAATGTCCCAATATACTCGTATACCCAGTGACCATGAGAAAGCTCACTTCTCAGTTTGAGAAGACGACAATACGGCGTAGGGATGTCTATATGCTAAACACCCGTACCTCTTAACCCATTGTTGTCAAGGTCGATGCCACGAGTGGGAGTCCGTGGCACGGGTGCCACGACGAAATCGCCCCTCCACGCAGTTCATCACCCCGCCACCAAAGACAACGCTGTCCCTATTGTAAAATGGCGGGGTTACTCATAGTGCCCTTTCCCGACGCTAGTTGCGCAGAGAAGCTCGTGGTATGTTACGGTGCTACGACGCGTGCCACTGCCCCCGGTAGAAGACCTTCGCACAACTGCCTTAACCCATGGCTGCGAGGCCGGGACGCTACTGGAAAGCTCTGGCCGGTAACGGGCTGTCGCGAGAAGTATATGCAGAAGGCGCGAGCCACAAGTACAGACTGACTTCGAGGAGTGCTAGACGTTTCAATAATTTTCAAAAACACCTACGTTTATTCTTGGGGAGCAAAGGCACCCACGTCGCTGCTTGCGTTAACATTTGACTCAAACAGATGAGACGAATAAAAGACGAAACTGAAACTTGAAAAGATAATACAGGAGTGAAGATTTTGCTACGTACAATCAAAGACTCAAAAGCTGTTGCTCCTTTGACTTTTGGTTCAAAAACATCTCCGACAATCTTCGCCTTTCTAGTCAACTGATTCCAGCCGACAGCTTGTGCTCGAGACTAGGTTATCCAATAGGAAAAGTATTCTTTGAGTCTATGTTATCGTTTCCATTTTCTGCTTCTACTTCAATTTGCCTCATCAGCTTGGGAAGAGCACGAAAGCAGCGATATGGCTACCCAAGGACAGATTTTGGGTGTTTTGGAAAAGTATTAAAGACTTCTTGGCAATTGAATACATTTTCAACAATATGTTTTAAACTAGGTCTGTTCAAGCGTCCGATCTGTTTGGCACGCCCTAACTTATTTGCGAGCCATCGACTCGGTGCTTATTAAGTTAGCTCTCCGGCAGGGGGAGGGGAAAAAGGCGCTCAGGCGCGATCGGGACTAGTCTAATGAAAGACGAGTGGCGTGCAAGACACTGGAGTGGGTCAAAGCGGGCGCTCTGATAACATTTCTTGAATTTGAGCAGGGCTACTTAAAACGAGCAACATGCACAAAGCACTTAAATAAAACAACTTAAAACAAATGTCTTCTTTAATATCTGTAATTATTTTGAGAGTTTTTCTACTTCAAAGTTTTTTTCACAATCAATGAGGAACGTGAAGCATTTACACGATGATTGACGTCCAAACGACACTACTAGCAATATTTAAAATTAAAGGCATACTAATTTTTTACAACAATTTAGCATGCCTTTAATTACATTTTGCAAAAAATACTTTCTCTTTTTCTAGTGCCCGGTTTTATAAAGTTTCATCCAACAATTTATTTTTTCTTCCAATTAAAATTGCCCTATTTTATCATTCATAATTAAAACCATCATGTCGCAAAACATTCATCGTTCCGAAAAAACTAACGTGCATTGCAGTAGCAGACTTTTCTCTTTTTAAAAGTCTGTTAGCATTTTTGTCTTCCTCTCATTTCGGACCAATGTGCGGCGCTTCTCCCTATCCCCGCCCCAGCGCCTCCCTCCCGGGTGTCTACCCGACCTCCGCTCCGCCCCGAGATAAAAACTTCTCCACGGGGAGAGCGGGAGCGCTGATTTTTTAATCGGTCGACTCATGCGGGACCTCGACACGATAACTTTGGACGGGCCTCCAGTTTGCTTAATACTCTCTGTTAAAGAAAGAAGGGCAAAGTAATGGCGAGTAAAAATGGATATGTGAAGGAAGAGTGCTGTGGTTAAGCACATATTAGAGGCCATTTTAGCTTATCAATGAGATGGATGAGTGTAAATTTTATAAACGAGCTCTTGAATCAGATATAAATTATTTAATTCTTGGATAATATTTCTGACTATTCGCCTTCTGTGTGTGCGTTGTATATTGAGGTAATGTTCAGTTTCATTACTTGCTTATACATGATCAATAGTTCAAACCCAGAGTAAGAAAACCAACTTGACCTCCTGAATTAAGTGAGAACAAAAAAATAGAAATCTTAAATAGAAAAATAGAAATTTATCCAAAATGGCTCTAATGAAGACAATGTATACACAACAGTTATTCACACTCAAACATATGTCACTGAGGGTGATTAGAGAGTGAGAGTCACTGAGGGTGATTAGTGATCAAGAGCACCAATGTCGGAATGGTATGTAATATACAAATATGATTGGCACCAGGAATAGCTGAAATAACAAACATTTCACCACGAGGGACACAAAATCATATAAAATGACAAATGAATCAATATGGACGCCTTACTTAATTTGACCTAGAACTATTCGCTCTAGCTAAAACGAGCAATGTCTTTTCACAAAAATAGTTATTCATAGATGAACAGGGTCTTCCATGGGGTTCAGTCTTAAACGACGATACCATTCTCACATGAAACGAGCATGGAACAGAAATAAACCCGCGCCACAAAGAGGACTAACGGTACAATAATCATGACTGACAAACATATAGTACGTGTTTGCAACATATCGCGAAGAAAGCAACCATCCTCAGGTTGAAGAAGCTTTAGAGAAGAGATGGACACGCGGTTGAAGCAAGGTTTGGGTAGGGAGACGAGTGGGCGAAGTGGGGAAAGCAAGGTTGGGTAGGGAGACGAGTGGGCGAAGTGGGGAAAGCAAGGTTGGTTAGGGAGACGAGTGGGCGAAGTGGGGAAAAAGAGGTTGGGTAGGGAGACGAGTGGGCGAAGTGGGGAAAGCAAGGTTGGGTAGGGAGACGAGTGGGCGAAGTGGGGAAAAAGAGGTTGGGTAGGGAGACGAGTGGGCGAAGTGGGGAAAGCAAGGTTGGGGAGGGAGGCGAGTGGGCGAAGTGGGGAAAGCAAGGTTGGGTAGGGAGGCGAGTGGGCGAAGTGGGGAAAGCAAGGTTTGGGTAGGGAGGCGAGTGGGCGAAGTGCGGAAAGCAAGGTTTGGGTAGGGAGACGAGTGGGCGAAGTGGGGAAAGCAAGGTTGGGTAGGGAGGCGAGTGGGCGAAGTGGGGAAAGCAAGGTTTGGGTAGGGAGGCGAGTGGGCGAAGTGGGGAAAGCAAGGTTTGGGTAGGGTGCGTGTGTTTGTGCCTGTGTGTGTCTGTGCGTGTGTGTCTGTGCGTGTGTGTCTGTGCGTGTGCGTCTGTGCGTGTGTGTCTGTGCGTGTGTGTCTGTGCGTGTGTCTGTGCGTGTGTCTGTGCGTATGTGTCTGTGCGTGTGTGTCTGTGCGTGTGTATCTGTGCGTCTGTGTGTGTCTGTGCGTGTGTGTTTGTGCGTGTGTTTGTGTGTGTGTCTGTGCGTGTGTGTCTGTGTGGGTGTCTGTGCGTGTGTGTCTGTGTGTGTGTGTCTGTGTGGGGAAAGCAAGGTTTGGGTAGGGAGGCGAATGGGCGAAGTGGGGCGGAAGGGCGGTGGTGCGAGGTGGCGAACGTCCAGCGCGGGCGGAAGCCCACGGGGCCGTGGAGTTCCGCTTTAACGCCGGCGCCGCCGTGTGGTCTCCGAGGCAATTAGGGCCAAGCGTCGCGCGGCGCGGCGAGGCTGGGCGCCGCCCCGCGCGGCCTCCGCCGAATTAACCGGTTCCGCTCCCACCCTCACACACCCCATCCCGTACACCCTGGTCCGTCCCCGCCCCAGCCCTCAGCCCTCCCTCGCCTCATCCATCCCAGCCCTCAACCCTCTGTCTTGTAACCCCATCATCATATGGGCACACGCCCTCATCACTGTCTCCCGCCCTCAACCCCCCCATCACCCTGGGCCCCGCCCCCGACCTCGCCCTCAACCCTGTCCCCCTCCCCTCCACCACTACAGTCCCGGCCACCGCCCCGGGCCTCAGCCCCGTCTCCCTCCTCGCCCTCCACCCCTTCACAAACACTCCGGCTCCCCCCCCATTCTCACCCCCTCCAGCACTCAAAACTCACCGTCGCCCCCTTCACCATCATCCCAGCCATCGACCTCTCTTCCGTCCTCGCCTTCAACCCCGCTCCCCTTTGCCCTCAACTCTGTCCTTGCCGACAACCATATCCCTAAGCCACGCTTCCTGTCCCCGCCTCCGCCCACGTTAAATAAAGTCACACTTTTTTGTCCTTTTTGTCTCCTCACCTTCGTCCTCACCCTCAACCCCGTCCCCTCCGCCACAACTTCACCATCACCCCGGCTCCCGCCCTAACCCCCGTCCTCGTCCTCACCTCCGTCCTCGCCCTCACCCCTGTCCTCGCCCTCACCCCCGTCCTCGCCCTCACCCCCGTCCTCGCCCTCACCCCCGTCCTCGCCCTCAACCCGTCCTCGCCCTCACCTCCGTCCTCGCCCTCACCCCCGTCTTCGCCCTCACCCCCGCCCTCGCCCTCTCCTCGCCCTCACCCCCGTCCTCGCCCCCTACCCCGTCCTCGCCCTCTACCCCGTCCTCGCCCTCATCCGCGTCCGCTGCTATCAATTTCCCCACTACCATCGGTCCCCGCCCACGCCCTAACGTCCATCCTCGCTCTCAACCGAGTCCCTGCGCCCGCTTCCTGTCCCCGCCTCAGCCCTCGCCAAATAAAGTCAAACTTTTTGTCAAACATTTTTTACGGCCGGCTCCCTGCGATGAGGCTCGCTGTCCACCGCCGCAGGCGCAATTTGCGAGAGAACTGGCGAGGTGCCCGGGTGTCAGGGTGCGGGAGGCAGAGGAAGAACACGCGGCGACACGCTCACCGAGAGAAGTTGTTAGCAAAGGAGCTAAAAAAAGAGGATTAATTTTGTCGATAGTGCATACAAATATTCTGCCTCTAATGATCATTTGACTAACAGCTAACGAGTGAAAGAAGAGTCAGCCTTGTATTAGGGGGCATTATTCAATGAATATATTTACATGTTTTATTACTAGAGAGAATATTAAATGAATTACTTTATAGCCAAAAAATAGGGATGACTTGATATATATTGTAATACAATGCGACAAAAGAAAACTACTTTCAAATGTCATTTCATAGGACAAAAAGCAGTTGTTAACTTTTGATTTGCCTTCTTTTTCTATGTGTATTAATGAACCATTAGGTTCAATGACAACTGAAAAACTGATACAAGACCTTCTTCGTATAAAGAATTGTTTTGGCAGATGAATAGCTTAACAAGGCCATAAATGTTTTCACAATTGTACTAAGAACTGCCTTTCAACAGATATGTAATAAAAGCAATTATAAGGCGTTTAATTGTCGTAGACGTTTATGCAATAATTATACGCTATTATAATTTCATCAGCCCCGTCCCATTTCCTATTACTAGGTATGTAATACTAAAAAAATATTGCAATAATAATATTGAGCAAGATTGAGAAAAAACTACAATGAACTTTTCTGAACTAAGTTAACTATTACGGAGCAAAAACACATGATTAATTATAATTTCGTGCAAGTATTTAGAGAAAAGTACTTGCACGAAACTAATTATGACGAAACCACATGCAATTAAAACTACTTTAAGATGAACGGGATCGAACTGAAGTGATTTAAGTAATCTGAAGAACTGCGAAACTTCCACGCTTTAACTAGCTTATTTTTAAACCGCACATTTTTCTGAAAATCTTTAAATTTGAGACGTCTGCCTGTCCTTTAACTATTTATGCCATTCACTTCAATACACATACTTGTAGTTCTGTAATAAAAGAATCACATAGATAGAAATCACTGAGATAAAAGAAAATGGTTATCTCACCATTATCTCACCATAGATAGAAATCACTGAGATAAATAGCAGCAGCGTGAATGGACTTCCTTTTTTGGCGGTTACCTCATCAAGAATCAGTAGTTTTTGACAAGCCCGGCGAATAATTTTCAATGGTAAATTTATCGCTGATGATAGACGACAGTATGGGTACCTTACGAGAAAGTTCAACGCACAAAAACAAATCATCATTCACTTAGTGGATTTTACCAGGCACTGCCACGATTGTACCAGGTAATGCTCTAAAATATACCTCCAAAGATGCAGCAAGTATAGTAGTATATTTTAGCAAAATGTTGTAAAGCTTAAAGGTTGAAAAATACCAATTAGGAGGGTTAAAATAAGTGAAACCGAATACAAATGGCATGATTGACATGCCACAATTTCAAATGACAAGTAAATTCACATTCGATACTAAAAAGCACAGAACAATCAAAAAGAAATTAATCAGATCTAGTCCTGAATGACATTAATATTATTGAATCAACGTCACTTTCTTTCATTTCGACACAACACGACCCGTGCACCTCATTCACTCTTCTCCTATTTAAGTGTCTTAGAACTTCCACAGCCCACGGAGTTCCGCTTAACAGCCAACGCCCGCACCGCTCGCCTCATGACATTCAGGAAATAAGACGGATGCCTTTCATCTCGCGTCGCCTCATCTTATCGAGCGTGCCACCCCGGGCCGGGCCACAGAGAGAGAGAGAGAGAGAGAGAGAGAGAAAGAGAGAGGCACGGACAGAGATAAATTTCAATCCGGCGAAATTCAATTAATTTGCTTCAGCTGCACGATTTACAGCGCGCCGCGACCTGGAGACAGTCGCGCCACGCGGCGCGCAGGGCGGAGGGCGGAGGGCGCCTGCGTAGCCCCTCGCCGCTGGCTGTTTCGGCCGGCGCCGCGCCGCGCTGGACCGCTTCCAGTGTTTTCCGGAGTTCGCAGTTCGAACCGACAATGGGCATTGCCAAAGTTGTTTTTATCGATGTTGATGGTTTTTGCGTACGTGGTGGGGGTAAGAGGGGGCGGTTGGTTGCGTGGAAGAAATTTCATTCGTACGCTAAACTGGCCAATCAGGCTTTTACCGAGTTACGTAATTTCCAATTCAGAGCAATATACGCATACCTATTTTATAACAGAAATGACGGTTTGACGAGTATACATGTATTATTGTGGATTATTTTGCCTACCTGGTGGGAGTAATAGGGGGTGGTTGGCTGTGTGGAAGAAATTTGATTCGTGCACTGAACTGGCTAATGAGGCTTTTTCGAGGGTTACGATAATTCCAATTCAGAGCAATTTTATAGGAAACATACATTTGGCTATTTTATAAGAGAAACGAAAGTTTTCTAAATATATGACAACTCAGGTGTTGTAAGAGTATAGATCATTCTGAGAGAAACTCGTTCCCTTCTTATTACATTTATTACTATTGTTGCTCCATATCTCGACTAAAGATGTTATGAGTCGGCTGAATATAAAATCTACTCCAGGTTGCAACCAGCTACCTAAGGGGCAGATCTAGGGACTGTCGGTGCCTCTACAATACTTTGCGCAAGATGTGGGCTGTTCCAAATAAAGCGATTTCTTGCACTTCCCAGTCTTTTGAATTACTTGGCAGAGTAGACAGGTTCTTACACAAATTGTGCGGAAGAAATCCCAGAGCTCCGATAACTACCGGGACGACCTGTGCTTTTACGCCCCACATTCGGCTATCTCAATTTCCCAACTCTTGTATTTAAGACGTTTCTCTGCCTCCTTGGTTACGACATTTTGATCGCTAGGCCCAGCAACATCCACAATAAGACACGATTTTTTCTCAAAATCCCGGATACCAACATCCGGTTTGTTTGCTGCTATCTTGCGATCCGTTTGAATTTGTTAGACGTACAATATTGTACACAATCCAACCGATGTCACCGGTTTTGGTGAGTGTTCATACCACTTGGGGCATGTGTTTGGAACTTCGAGGGCGGTACAGATCTGCCAATGGAGGTAACTACACACCCTGTCGTGTCTTTTTAAGTATTCGGTTTTTGCTAGAATTGGACAAGCTGAGACAATATGATCAATGGTTTCTACTTGCTCTTGGCAAATTCGGCATTTATCATCTTGGGAAATTTTGAGAACCGCTTTATTATAATGTCGTGTTCTCAACGCCTGATCTTGAGCAGCTATTAAAAGTGCTTCCGATTCTGGCTTCCTTCTTCCCCTTTTAAGCCACATAAATGATTGATTTCTATTGATATGCACCTTGTCCATTCTTTTTAGATATTGTCCATGGAGGTGTTTGTCCCTCCACGACTTCTTTAACATTTTTTGTGACTCACATTTCACGTTTAGTAGTACCAAAAGTTCAGTGTCTCTGTCATTCCGTGTGTCTTGCATAGTCTTGTTCGCAATGCTTCTTGCTACACTTACAATGCCTCTGTTTCCCATTCTTCGGTCAGATTTCATGACCTGACTCATTAGTGGGTCATCTTGATGGCTGACTACATACTTTCCCATCCTGGTTATTGCATTGTGCCAGGAGGCTTCAATTTGTCTCAGGCCTCTTCCTCCTTCCTTACGTGACACATAAAGTCTATGTACATCAGCCCGGGGATGGGCAACATGATGCATTGTAAGCAGTTTTCTGGTTTTTCGATCCGTGATGCGAATTTCCTGTTCAGTCCAGTCTACTAGTCCGAAACTGTATTCGACTACAGACACCGCCAAACCACCTATTGCTGATATTTTATTCCTTGAGTTCAGAGCAGACTGCAGGACAAGTGTCACTCTTCTGTAATACTCCTTGCGAATCCTTTCTTTCATTGTGTCGTTCGAGATGGTGTCACATTCTTCAATGCCCAGATATTTGTAAGTTTTACCTGGCTCAAGATCTTGAATCACAGTGTGCAATATCAACTTCAACGCTCTCTGACGTTGTCAGTTTGCCTCTTTTTAAAGTGATTTTTGTACATTTGTCAAGAACAACCTTCATGCAGATGTCATTGCTTAAGTCATTCACGACAGACCGCATTTGGGAGAGAATCGCTTCATTCTTAGTAAACACTTTGAGATCGTCCATGTAAAACAAATGCGATACTGACATTTCATCACCATGGAGCTTGTAACCAAAGTCAGCTTGCGACAACTGTCTAGATAGTGGGATCAAACTAATGCAAAACAGCAGAGGGGATAGTGAATCTCCTTGAAAAATACCCCTGTTGATTTGAATACTTCTGGTTTCTACTGCTTCCTTTCTGCTCTGTATTAGAAACCTGGTACTCCACGACTTCATACTAGCCTTACAAAATTCAATAAGTCTAGGATGAAATCGATAGATCTCCAGGGGCTTCAAAATCCAATCGTGTGGTACCGTATCAAGGCTTTTTGGTAGTCAATCCAAGCCATGCTCAAATTACAATTTCGTTTCTTTACATCATTCAAGATGACTTTATTCGGTAGCAAGATTTCCTTACAGCCATAAGAACCTTTACGACATAGTTTTTGTTCAGCTGGCATTAGATGATTCTTCTCTAGATGTCTGTACATTTTTTCAGCTATGGCTGAGGTTACAACTTTGTACAGTACTGGCAGACAAGTGATTGGCCTGTAGTTCTTCGCCAAAGAGCTGTCTCCCTCTTTGGGTAGCAGATACGTCATGCCGCGTGTGAGCCATTCCGGGAGTTCCTTTGGATTTTCTAAAATTTTATTAATAGCCTTTGCTAGATGCGGATGTAATGCTGTTAGTTTCATAATCCAATAAATCTGGATCTTATCAATCCCGGGGGATTTCCAGTTTCCCATGTTCTTAATTGCTTGGAAGAGGTCCTCTTCCGAGCTTCCGAGAATTCGTGAACATCTTCCACTGTTTCCACAAGTTCATTTGCAGCATCAACTTCAGACTGAAGCCAAGATGCATCTTTGTTGTAAGATCTGCTCTCTTCCCAGATTGCTGCCCAAAATGCCTCGGCATCATCTTTTGAAGGAGTGACAGCATTGCCTTTCAGTTTCTGAGTCAGATTGCGATAGAATTTCTTCGCGTCTGTTTCAAACAACCGATTCTGCACACGGAAATCTATTTTGCGGTTGTAACGTTTAATTCGTTGAGCCCATGCTTGGATTTTCTCTTTTAGCTTCTCAACTACCATTAGCTTGCTGGTGTCATTTTCAATTTGGTATTTTTGTTCAACATTGAATATTTTTCGTTGAACTTTATAGGTGTGCGTTGATTTAGAAGATGCCTCAGCTAAGAGTGATATTTCGCGCCGGGTGTCGGCTATCCGTTTCATAATTCTTTTCATACACGGGGGTACAGAGCTGTTTACTCTGTTTTGCTGTCGGCCATCGGTGTTCTTGGCTGGCCCCAAAATTATCTGAGATACTAGATACCCAGTTGCATATTTGATGTGATTGATTTCAGTAATATCTAGATCTCTGCCTGAGGTGTCTACCACCTCATTTAAGACAGAATTCACTGTTTCTATCACTCTTTTAGCTTTGACATTTTCGTATATTCTCCTCAACGGTTCGCGAGATTCAAACGGAAGTTGACTAACTCTTTCTACCTCGCGTCGAAGATTTCGCATCATGTCCTGACGTGTGTTTCACTGGAAAGAGATGAACCTTCCACGGGGTCATCCTTTTCAAGTTCTACATGTTCGTCATGTGGATAGTTCGAGCGAAGTACAAACTCCGCATTTCTCTCAATATCAGCAAGTTGTTCTGCTGCGAATTTTCCACTGCTGAGTATGTATCGTCGTTGACTGGCAAGCTTCTTTGAGTCTAGGGTAGGTCTCTTATCTGGGTTCCGCTCTCTCCATACCTTGAAAACTTCTATTTCGGAGCCCCCATTTTTCGCTTTTGCATAGTGAAAGCACCACATTACCGGCTTTAATTCATCCTGGGTCCATCTCTGACGATGGCTTCAAGCTACTGCCGGCTCTGGGTCCCTGGGACTAACATCCGTGGGATGGCCAGACGTCGACAAGGTGACGTTAGCTCGGTTTCTGAGCAGGTATGGGACATTGGTAGAACAAGGCACGTTAAGATTCATTACATTTCTTGTTCTATCCATTTTGCTCATTGGTTTGAATTGAAGATTCGCAGGACGCAAGTTCGAGTTCACAGATCACACTTAACCCTAGGGTTGTTTCCTGCCATCGGTTACTGCGACCCACAGTGGCCTCAGGTCATCCCCCCGCAGGGCCCAGCAAGGGGTCCCTCCGATCGCCAGTCGGCATTACTAAACCCTACGGGATTTTCACTGACTGCTGAAAGCAGCCTCCTTCGCTAGCTAATGCAAGGTTCGGGCCTCCACTCTAATCAGTGGCCTGGTGTGCCAACCCAGTTTATCTCCTGTACCCTCTATGGGCCGACAACAGGAAGTCCAAAGGTTCATGACCCTTCCCTCTCTACGTACTTCCCACTCTCCTCAAAATGGAGTACTTCTTCGTCGGACCCCTCACCTTCAACCTATTCAGCAAGGGAGGCCCTATCGTTAGCTAGGATATCACTGACATAGCTTTAAGGCTCATGGGGGTGCTCAAGCTGGAATTGTTGTTATTGTTATTATTATTATTTATTTTTATTTCATTTATTATTATTCTACACTAATTGGAACCTTGCAAACTTTCCGCAGTTTATAAATCATTGTTTTAAAAGTGAAAATATGTGATTTGGAACCTAATTTTGAACTTCAGCTTCTGAACAGCGATTTAAGCATTAAAAGTCTGGTTATATACGAAAGTAAACATTCTAATATTGCTAAGCATTGAAAATAAATTGCACAAAATATCAAATTTTCAATTTATATTTCTACATACTGAATGCTTTCTCACCCCCTATGCTGAGTATCTATGTTACGAGAAGTGGTGGTGTCCAAAAGAGATAGACTTACAAATATGTTTAAAAATTTAAAATGGTCTTCTTTCATTAGATTCCCGCGTAAAGAAACATTACACATAACCCAGAAATACCACGATAACCTGGTTTTAAGGACATGGAACACATCTTTTCCAGGATAAGCACGATATGTTGCACCGTGCGCCAGTTATTGGTTGCATGCACATATGCTGTGCCCCTTATGTAATAATCTACGAACTTTTGGTCTTAAATCGCCTTGATTCAGGCTTGAGAGAAATGACTTATGCAGCAGGGGCGCACGTACGGAGTTTTGTGCCGCTGGTTACGATACAAAACCGTCACCTTTGTGAAGCATATTATTTATGAAGAGGGTCAATGGAAATTGCAACTTGCACTCAAGGCAAACGTGTCGTGAAAAAATAGCTAACGAATTTTCCTTTAAACATATCCTTCTCTCTAAAAGAGTACTAGGTTGGAGAACCGAAAATAAAATTCTGATTTGTAGAGTACGTAGTCGTACATTCAATGATTGATCTCTATTGATATGCACCTTGTCCATTCTTTTTAGATATTGTCCATGGAGGGGTTTGTCCCTCCACGACTTCTTTAACATTTTTTGTGTCTCACATTCTCGATTATCAGAATGAGATACACTCTACCCTGGTTGACGATTACTATTTTAATTAAGAACAGTGAGCATCGAAGAAAGCCTTTTTCTAAAAAGGGTTTTCAAAGTCTCATGCTCCCCCGCTCTTATCCATCTCGATGGAGCTTCAAGAATTGCAATCATCAACGACATGTATGTTTGCGTTTAGGTAAACATTCGTTCGACTCAATGCAAGACAAGCACGGATTTTAATTTTAAAAATGATCCAATTTGGAGTGAATAAAATTCAAAGATTTTCTATAATTTATGCGTGACCTTGAATATAATGATGAAATCAAAAGTCGATTAATATTACGGAATTACAAAAACTATTTGCTCAAGGTTTCAAAAGAAATTATTAAGATTTCAGAAACATAACATAGGAAACCTAATGCAAAACACCTGCGTCTGCTAAGTATATGTTTTAGGAAATAAGCAAGCAGTATTTTATTATTTGAAGTAAGAATAAATAACACGTCTAGTGACAGCAGAAACACGGAATAGTGGCGCTTGTGTTAGAGAACGTTGGTCTCTGACGTACTCTCTGTCTGCAATATTGAACACGATTACACGAGGTACACAAATGCTGACTAAAGCGTCCTATACTGAATGCCAATGTACTAAATAGTCTTCTAACCATTAATAAAGTATAAAACTATCTGCTATATAACGCTAGACGATAATGTAAAATGAGTGTGAAATGCTACAATGTGGTCTAGGCAACTTGTTTCATAACCGTAGCTTGTGGCAATGCAACGACTTCAGCAAGTTTTAGTACAGAAATGTGTGTGTGTATGTATGTGTGTGTGTATGTATGTGTGTGTGTATGTATGTGTGTGTATGTATGTGTGTGTGTATGTATGTGTGTGTGAGTGTGTGTGTGTGTGTTAGGGGGATTCCATTCGGAAGGTCGATGCTCAAATACAATTCAATATTCAGAAATGGCATTTTAATCCGTTAATTTCATTACTAAATGTTCCATTTTAGAAGTAATTAATCAATCACATCTGACAAATATATCAACGCGTAATTACATAATAAATTTTAATTTTCAATATCACACCTCACTGCACACGTTTTACTGATTCTCTATAGCTGATTGAACTCGACAAACAAATTAAAAACAGGAAATTTGACCATATACGGATCTAGTAAATATTTTTCGGAGTTCATTATTTTGAATCAGACTGAATATTAAAATGAGTACTACTTCTCGGTTACACAAATCTTTTAAATAACTATCTCCTAGGAAGAGAACAGCGTATTAAAAGGGAGATTGTAATCACTGCCACACACACACATTTTATTACCATGTAGATAAATATTATTTATTACTTGTTCAGTTTTGTGCAGACGCTACAAAATCCATCGTTGAGAACTCGCTTATTGAGCTGCGACCGCTCGGTCTACTCCCCGGCAGAACGGATACAATAGATGTGATGAGCGAGGATAAGAGACGGCGCGGGGAATAATGAGCAGGAAGGTAGTGGGAGCCAGGGGGAAACGCGTGTATCAAGTGTAAGCGTGCCGTGAAACCATTTTGTCCCCCACACATCCATCATGCTCTGTCAGCGCTTCGAACCACAGGGCCGCTTGTGGAAAGAAAGCCTGTGGACACGTGCGCTACACATTGGGTCGATTGCTAAAACGATGTCTGAGACGCGGTCTGAAACCCACGGCCTGGAAGCGATGGCTCAAGCCACGGCGCGATTTGGGTTGCCAAGACGCGGTCTGGCCATGGCGCGGCCGCGCATCGTCTCAGGCCACCATCCGGACGAAATTTATTTGGCAACGCCGCGTTCTCGACCACGCAAGGCGCTAGTGTTTTGTTTCTCGGAAGCACGTGCTAATGTTTACATGAAAACCGCGTGGCTCGTTCCATTTGCTTGTGTGCAGTTGAGCAGTTCAGAAGTCATTTGTGCTGTGTTTTTAGCCCGTAAAGCAACAAGGTAAGACCAATAGTAATACTTTTAAGAGCCGTGCATCTTTATATTAATTCAATGCGTATATACGCCAATTCTTTCTCAATATAATAAAATTGTGTAATATTTGTAGATGGCGCGTTACGATTCTTCTGAAAGAGAGCTGCTTGCAGAAATTTGTATAACGCATCCGGTCATTGTGAATGCGGGATACAGTAGTATTATTTTGCAACAGAAGAACGATGCATGGAAGAAGATCTTAAGCGATTTCAATAATTCTAATGCTGGGAAAGTGCCCTACACGCATGATCAGATCACAGGTAAGTATTTTGTTGGCGTATTTCCAATTTACGCATCGTATTCAATTTTCGTTCAAATTTGACTTGGTAATTCTATAAATATAAGAAATTTGTATTATAGCATTGTGCACCTTATAATTGCCAACTACAGTAATCATATCTTGATGCAACATTTCTGTGTAGGACTATGGAGACGGTTAAAAGACGACGCGAAAAGAGCCATAGATAAGTTTAATAAGTTATCACAGAAGACTGGTGGCGGGCCTAGTAAGCCTACCTTCAAAAACAGGGCAATAGAAATTGTTGCAGGATTCCTGGGGAAATCGTTCGATCCTTTGAATGACCCGCATGATGATGATGTGCTACCATTTCAGGCAAGCTTTACACAGTTGTTAAAATTTCTTTTTTCTTCTCACATGTATTTCAGACATTTGGTTAATTTTTATAGGAAGGTCCTAGTGAAGCAATAGAAAGAGAGGAAAGGCTGGAAGATTCAGAAGTGGAAGATTCAGAAATGCCTATCGTAGAAACACCACGAAGAAACAAGGCAAAGAGGAGGTAAAATGCTAGTATTATTCATATGCATGTGCAAAATTAACCTAGTTAAGGAGTGAACTTCAAACTATTTGCAATGGATGCTATTGCTATTGTATTAGCAAACTATTGCAAGTGATGTACCCTATTAAAATAAATTTACATTGACCGAGAAGTTAAGAATACAAATCTATTGCAATGTTAATTTTCATTCAATTAGTCCAAGTGCTTCAGTGTTTCTATGTATTTACCTTTAGTATAATTACATACTGCTGAAACTACTTAGGGTTAGGACTTTATATTAGTTTCCCCATTTCCAGGGCACTGTTAGATATTACAGTACTAAAATGTGAACAATCTAATTTTGATATACAGTTGTAAATAAATATTGGCAAAATTAACTGGGTGCCCCTTTACGGAAAACTGGGAAAAATCAGAGAATTTGTAGAAGAATCATTAGAATTCAGGGGAAAGTTTGAGAGGCTTATAAAATTAAATATTATTCCTTGAAAAATTAGTACAGCATGACAACAACAAATGTTATTTGTCATTCCAAAGTAGTAGTTTGAAATTCCAAATCTTATCAGAAACAAAAAAAAAGGAAAAGTCAAGAAAATTTGTCCCAGCAATTGGATGGCCACCCTGATTAATTCATTTCAAAAGGAAGATATAAGTGGCAGGTTTTAATTAATAGAAATATGATGGATCGTAAGTTACAATGAAAGCAACACAAACAAATCAATGGAATTATACTCAGTGGAGTGTAGTGAAGTTGATCTGATAAGGAAGAACATTTTGCAATCCTGTATCTTTCTCAGCCAATGGAAAGTGTAATTGTAAGAAAAGGGTCATCTGTTTTATTACAATGTGTTAATGTTTTTGTATGTGGAAAATTATCCATGAATTTCAATTAGTAATCTTTATGTTGAATTAAAAATAGCAGTTTGATAAAGGTTGAATTGCAAGAAATTATTGAGACCTGAAGTGCACAATTTGTTCTTCTATAGGAAACAAGATGTCTTTGATAGCAGAATGCTGGAGCTGGCAGAAGAGGAGCGTGCAATGAGGTTGAAGGAGCATGAAGAGAGGATGGCCATTTGAAGTTAGAGAAGGAGACTGCACGCTGGAACAATCTTCTTGCAAAAGCCAAGATGAGAGAGGCAGGTATCAGTTTAGATTAAATTGGCATAGTATTCAGATTTTTAGATATAATTCATTTTAAGTCCTTTTTATTTAGATAACCATTTCATTTCTAAGTTGATTGTTAATTATGTTTCTGTATTGGTTATTTTGGATTAATAAGTTAGATAATATTAAGAAAGGTTAAAATCTCTTTTTATTTATTAATTTTATTGTTAACCAATTCAATTATTGATGTGGTGGTAATATTATTATAATTATTAATATTTATGCATGAGTATGTGCCTATGTCTATACCTGCATGTGAAGACCTAATGGCTTAAGCTTCTTTGATACTGCCAGAAATTCCCAATTTGCAGGGGCAGAGGTAATCTGTGTAGCTGTTTGTTTCTGCGGGTCTGAATCTGAAGAATCTGAGGGCCTATCGCTGGAGTATATCTCAAATTGCAGTCTGTCTGAAGGTTTTTGCCTGATACAGTAGAATGGTTTTTCCTTCAGGGTCAGGAGGCGGCAAGATTGTATGATGATGTCATCAATCTGACCTCCTTCTGGGGTGAATGCCAGATTGCTTTCGTAAAGTTACACGGGCTTTTTAGGTGAGTATGAAACAATGCTTTGAATAAATTTGTAGTCTAATCATATTCCCATAAGAGCATTTTCAACATGATGTGAAGACTGTTGGCAACTAAGCTAGGCATGGAAATCTTCTTGCCTAGCTTAGTTTGACTTCAATGAAAAATTTGGGAGTCTGCAAACAAGTCTAGTTTTCCTACATTCTTCAAATTTGAACTCACATTTTCATGTAAATGTTATATTATTTTTGTATTAAATTAAAACAAATTCTAATATTTTCCTACGTTTTTCTGTCAGTTCAAAGAAAGAACTGATCAATGTGTGTATTGACAATCTGTTCATTGAACCCACCACTCAGTTACTATAGTATAAGCACGCCATTTTATAAATAACTGAAAACAATTTAGAATTCTATCTTTACTGTTTTAAATTAAAACTTTTTTCTTTCCATTCTGGTACTATATGTAGTTTTTATTTTTCAGGGTACTTCAACAAAAGCCAAGATGACTTTGGACTGTCAGAAATAAAACACAGATTAATTTAATAAAATAAGATTTATTATGAAAAATGGGTTTGGATAATTCTTCTTCTCCAAATCATCCCCTGCTCCTCATCCCTGGCTATTTCCACAATCTCCTCTTCCTCCTCCTCCAAAATGTCTCTAAATTCTTCTTCCCTCCTTGCCAAAGCAACATTGTGGAGAATAGCAGTTGCCACAATTATTCTCTGCACTGTCACTAGCTTCACTCTGAGAGGGGTTTGGAGGCATGGAAATCTCCTCTTCCAGCTTCCAAACACCCTCTCAATTACGTTTCTTGCTCGTTTGTGAGCTGCGTTGTACCTAGCTTCTGCCGCAGTCCTTTCACGAAGAACTGGGGTCAGAAGGTAGCGGGTACATGGATACCCACTGTCGCCAATGAGGTGGGCATTGTAGGCACCACTTTCCAGCACCTCTTTGATCGTTGAGTTGCGGAAAATGCGGCTGTCATGAGTAGAGCCAGGCCATCTTGCAACGATGTTAATTATCTTCATGTCATGGTCGCAAACAACCTGAAATTTAATACATTTATTTTGAAGTATATTCACTAATTAAAGGAACTTTGGAATGTTAAAAAAGAATTACTAATTACCTGGCAGTTAATGGAGTAACAACATTTACGATTATAAAATCTCTCAGCCAGATTCCTTGACGGGCACACAATTTTTATGTGTGTGCAATCAATCGCACCAATAATGCCAGGAAAGTTGTCTCTGCAAAGGTAACAATTTGGGTTAATATCTTATTTTAAATACATGTGGTGTTATTACATTGGAAAGCACAGACGAGTTGCATGAAGTATCCAGCAGACTTCATATTTTCTTATAAAGAATTTTTAATTTAAGCTGAATAAAAAATATATTTTTATTTGCTAACTTACAGTAAATATTTATAATGAAAACTGATGAATTGGATGACTTTTGTTAGTACTGAAAAATATTAAAAGCTATGTAATTTATTTTTAATATGCATCACTAGTGGGGGAGAAGCCGTAATAAACCTCTGCCCATGGGTGCCTCATAGGAAGCACATTGGAAAAAATTAATTATTACAGCATGGATTTGCAATGATTTACACGAACAGAATATCATGTCAAAGTCTTTGAAATAGTTTTATTGCCCGTAGCAAGTATAACAAATGAAATATTTAATAATGTTAACAGAAAAAAAAAAGTATTGAGTGAGGTCACGGAAAAAGCATTATGATAAATATTTCTGGGTTTACTGAATTGCAAGAAAATTGTTTAAAAGTTTCATGATCCAAATTACCTGGATAACTGTCCAAATCCTGCTTTTATTCTTGTGTGTTCTCGCCTGGGCGGGAAGAAAATATACCTCGTCTTCAGGACAAGGCAAATTGCCTCCGACACAGATTTTATGAGACGACACACCTTACTTTCATGTACATGGACAAGGTCGCCCAGCACAATGTTGAAGGCATTGGTTGCGAAAAATCTGGAATAAACCAATGTTTTTCACATAATGCAAAATGGTTGAAATAAAAATAAATATCTTGAAATTCTTTTATAAGGCTGTCACAGATTTAATTTAAAAGTTCAAAAAGATCCAACAAAAAGATTTCGGACAGTCAAATTTGTAAAAACAGTTTACATAAAAAACTTATGTTTGTGGCTAGTTGAAATGGAGAACAAAAAGGAAATCAACCTGTACATATTTTTTGAGAAATAACAAGATATAGTACAAAATAATATTACATAAAACAAGAACTGTACTCACACTAGAAAGAATTTTACCATACTTTTTGGACTGTATTGTAAAGAAGTAGGCCGATAAGGTGAGTATCAAACAAGATTATTGATGTAGAAGTATGATCTCAGACCTTAAGCCACAAACATAAGTTTTTAATGTTAACTGTTTTTATACATTTGACTGTCCGAAATCTTTTTGTAGGATCTTTTTGAACTTTTAAATTAAAAATAAATATTGTTAATATGTAAATTGTACAGTACTCACCTAAGTACAATCATTAACTGCAGGTGCACAGGTAGTCCTGAACCGCGCCTGTCTTTCGCAAGGTTATCTTTTAATTCTCTTGCGAGATAGGTTACCGTTTCTTTTGAAAACCGAAATCTACGACGAAATTCGCGATCGTTGTACTCCTCCAAAGGATTACTGCGATCCCGCAGCGTACGCGTGCGAGGATGCAGTAATCTTCGTCGGTTTACACGATCACGAATTTCCCGCAATCTTCGAAAATTCTCCATCGCGAAAGCAAGGTGCAAGTACAGCAAACAAGGCAGACACAGACCGAATGGCGCGAACCTCGCTGACGCGCTGAGACATCGGCTTCAGACCTACCCCCGCCGAGGTTCCGTTTCTTGGCGCCGTGGCTCGAGCCGGCTCGAGCCACCGCTCCAATATGGCGGCGAGACATCGTTTTGGCAAGCGAAACGGGGGGTTTAGGCCGCGGCTCCAAGAAGCAGCGTCTCAGACATCGTTTTAGCAATCGACCCATTCTCTCTGCTAGTTACGCTAGTTGTACATTCAGTCTTCACTAATCTATTTCAAAACCACTCATTATTTTTATAACCAACTTCAATAATGCATATTTATGAATAATATCGACGAATAGTATGAAACAAATTATTGAGTGGGGAGCAAGATTTATTAATAAAAAGTACTTCGATATAGAAGTTTTAGTTGAGGCTGGCGTCCACACAAGCTACTTCGCTGTTTGGAAGCCCGGAGCTCTTGCGAGCACGGGCCACATTATTTATTTATTTACGTCAAAAACAGTTAAAAAAACTGCGTATGACGAGCTATGGGGAGAAGTGAATTTTGTGCACGTTTTCATAATTCTGTGGTCTCTATCCTAAACCATATTCTAGTCGAATTTTGAATACAGAAAAGAGAGTTATTTTTCGAGTTTTGTTGACAAAATATTCGCTCCTATATAATAAAATATATTTTCAAACGTAAATTAGCTATAAACTCCTGCCCTGAACCCTCATGTTCTTCATGAAAGAATAATACTTTTTGCCGCGATAATATGAAAAACGATAATTTGAATAACTATATTTCCCACTGAATTTCAGAAAACGTGCACAAATAATGAAGACTTCTTCCTTCTCCTCCAAAACCAGAAAGGCGAGTACAAAGTACGAAAATATGATTCGGTGATTTGTCCAATCAAATCAGAAACATTTGTTCGAGGTTTACATTCTTTACTACTACATGATTGTTTCCTTTTTAAATTCTGCCTTGCGTATGAATGATGACGTATTAGCATTTACGGCACGAGAGATTGCATCATCACATATTCAGCCAATCCCAGTGAGAAGATCGTGTGGTGATAGCAGTAAACGCAACAGCCGACCACCGTTTTCTCACACAGATGTCAAACACCCAAGACGTCACGAGAGAAAATTGTATCAAAAAATTAAGTTTGATTCTCTTAAAAAATTATAATGCTGTTATACAAAAGAATAACGTACGCAATTCGTATATAATGTTGCTTTATTGCATTCGTACAAATTTGAAAACTCGCTTCTGGCGTCGCTCGTTTTCAAAGCATGTACTCATGCAATAAAGCTTAAGATTATAAACTGATTGCAAAAACTTCTATTGTTATGTCGCTGAAATATGTTTCATTGACGATTTCGTTCCTTATTTTCTTTTTGTACAATGTTTTATTAAATTATTCAGATATTGCTGTATGTAGCAAGAATACGAAATAAATTGACAACTTTGCATAAATTAACATTTCGCTTACGGGTTCTTTTAACCGACAAGAACCTTTGAATATACTGTGTTTTATTTTACTCCTATTTAACAGTTTGAAACATGACTGATTTTCTAAGGGATCATTTGTTTGCCTTAATAGAGAAAATGGCAATTAATACAGATACATATGGGGAAAGAACTGGGAACTGGTTTTTCCAAAATACTGTCTTGGGACAGGAATCCAGTAACATATCGCCATTCCGGAGAAATTCGTCCTACCTTTACTTTTTAATCTCTCGCCAGATTCTAGTAAGCTTGTCTGTGACATTGACAGGCATGTTCTAGTTATTTCTTGATTAATTAAATTTTCTAGTCGTTTACTGCATGTTTTATATGCCTCGTGACTGAAACATCTCTTCAGCTATTCAAATGAACAGAAGTAAACTTGTGTGGAAAGAGCATGAAGCGAAACCCGATACCCTCATCAAGGCGGAGTGAGCCACCTTCCCGAGTTCTGATACCGCCAACCCACGCGGCGTTGAGCGAGCGGTGGCGCGGAGACCTTGGCCTTGATGAGCCCCCGGGGCCCGGGGCTGGAGCGGCGCCAGCGGGCGCGGTGCGGGCCGCAGCCTCAGCGGCGCGGAGCAGGTGCTGGCGCGGGCGCGGGCGCGGGCGCGGGCGCGGGCGCAGGGCGTCTGCCTGGGGCAGGGGTGCGCCTTCTCGCCCTACTCCGACCTGCCCCGCCCCTCTCGGCCCCACATACCCCGCTCCGCCCGGTCCCGCCTCGCGCAACCCCACAGCCCTGCCACGCCCCGCCCCGCCTGCCTCCGCCCAGCCCCGCCCCGCCCCGCCCCGCCCCCTCCTCCCGGGCCGTCCCGCCCCGTCCCAGCCTGCCTTGGAACAATGACCTCCGGCGGCCGAAGTTAGCCAGACCAGATGGAATTGCACTGGTGCCTTCATGATCTACGTAAGGTCAGGGCCATCGCTGGAGGAAGGCACGTGGTGTAGGGCTTAATAAATGGAACATGTGCTACTTCATACTTGAAGTACAATTTTTTGTACTGAATTCTAAACCTACATATTTCGTGTATTATTTTTATTAATATCGATTAACAACGAATTTCTTTAATACTTACGACTCTATTAACTGCAAAATTATTTATTTACAAATAGGTCCAATAAAATACCATTTTAAATTGTTTAAATTACTTTTCATTTATCTCTGCTATTTTGTTTTTCTCTCTCTCTTGAAAATTAAAACTTTCGCTGACCCTGAATGCGACTCATACTATACGTAACTCACACGGAACGTTACGAAAAACATCTCACCCATAACCGTGATTGGAGAATTACCTAGCGATTGCATTTAAAATTGTAAAAATGCACTACATATTTTTCTTCTGTTTATTTACGTCCTTGGGTAGAAAGTTTCTGAAGTAAACACAATATAGTTCACTTCATGGAACACAATATAGTTCACTTCATCCATTTTTCATTGTGGTGCACTGAATCGCAGTCCTATTTAAAGTTCTGGATTTTTCGAGCACATTTCATTTAAAAAACTCTGTACTGTACTTTTCCAATGTTAACTCTTTGCAATTTTTGAAAAAACAAGGCTCGTGAAAAATAGAACCGGCACCAATTTTAATATCGTTCTTTGATATACTCAAGGGAAAAAAATTAAGAAACAAATTGGATCAGTAAAAAGTTGTCTAAAAATAGTATTCGATTCGATTTAAAATGCGATACCACCAAATGCGATTTTTACAATATTTGTATTTGGTTAGATGCAGGGCTGTGAACGGCACTGTTGCAAAGCGTTGTGGTGTATCATGGGACAGGGCGGTGATGGAGGGGACGGAACCGGGGGGGGGGGACTTCCGGGGAGGGGACGGAACCGGTGGCGCGCGGGGGGGCGCACGAAATGTGCGGGGGAGGGCGAGGCTAGTTAAAAGATGATTGTGAAAAATACAACTGAGGTTAATCACCAAGTAATAAATACAATAATGTTTGCAAGTGACTTAACTTAATTGTTGGTTTTGCATATTTTTCTATTTTTATCCATACAATATTATTCAATTCCAGGCAAATTGACGGGCGTCACGTTTGAGGTGTGTCACGCCATTAGTGTCGTAAGTCTAGTGCATGTTTTTATCTAAGTATATCATTAATAGGGCGGAAATTGTCTAAATATTGTTCGTATTGTTCTCGAATCGAGTGTTACGACTCAAACTGTGAAATGTACTTTACGACATTGTGCCGATTCTGAAGTGATGGCCTCAATGTCCATGTGCAATCGATCTTGCGACTCGCAAATGGCGAGCTAACTTCGCTGCACCGTTCAGTAGGGTTTCCTGTTACGCGTGTCCGACTCCAAGGAAGTGTGCCAGTTCGGTGTGTTGTCAAAACTTCGCTTCAGACCATATTTGTAAAGAGTCATAAATGCTCTACTGGAGGAGCCGTGATGCAATATTGTGAATAAATGTTCTTTCATCTTAATCTCATAGGTGTGTGTGTGTGTGTGTGTGTGTGTTTTGTATGAAGGATTCCATAACTTGTGTTTCATTGTAATCGCCCTACTGAGCTATCCGTGGGAAGTAGTTGTATGTGCGGAATTACCTTTCCATACTTTTTAATATCCATTTCACAAAGCTGAACAAATCTAGTACACTAAAAAAAGATAATTTTATGACAGGTCATGTAGAAGTATTTCCCGGCTCTAGTAGCGTATAAGGAAGGAATATCTCTTATTCAATCTTAGACAACCCCGTGTTCATGTAACCTCTAGTTAAGTACATTGGACTATTTGACCTGAAGAGGAATTGTCAGAAATTTTTGGTATGATTTTAATTCCGTTTAACCTTCATAAGCAACATGTCGAAATGAAATGAAAGTTACATTGGCTTACTTCAAAAACCGTGGTAATAAAACGTAATAAACTGTTATCTTGATATCAGAGCACGTTTATTACGCCTAAGAATTCAGCAATGGCTGTCTCTTTGCGAATATTCATCACATTCGCTCTTCCTTTACATTTTCGCGACTTTTTAAAACTCGTCACATAATTAGTACAAAGTATAGTAGTAGTTTAAGGGGCTAAGGCTTTTAAAAGTTTTCGAGGGAGTGTTTTTAGTAAGATACGAATTAACACTTCAAGAGGATAAGTAAGGTCTTTCACACTATCTAGAATTACCTTTACATCGAAACGACTCGTCATCAAGCGGCGATGGAAATGCGAAGCGAACCGAGGTACTACTATCCGAGGCCCCACTGTCACTTCATCACGCGCTTCTCGTTTTTTTGACTGCCGTTTAATCCCTCGCAACAACCCCATCATACAACGTCCCTTAACTCGTCGTTGACACCCCGTTAGAGTTTACGATCATACCCGAAGATAACCGCGCCACAAAATTTCTCCAGAGGACACAGAATTCGCGGACGAATAGCGGGGCTGGCGGCGCCGGGCGCTCGTCACGTGTCTCTCAGGCTGGCCAATTTTACAGCCGGAGAAGCCCGAGCGCTTTTTATTTCACTTTGAGCGGGGTAACGGGCGCGGCCCGGGGGCTGATGGGTATTTTATGAGGGCCGTTGCCTGCGGAGGTCCTGCGCGGCGCTGAAAGCCTCTCGGCGACGGATGAGGATCTCCGAGGGCCGAGGGCGGCCGCGGGCTGTAAAGCCCGTCCCGCGGATCGCTGCCTGAGCCCCGTCGACCCGCGAGGCCTCGCGACTGTTATCGGCTATCTTCATCCGCCCGCCCGCCTCGGCGTAGTTCCACCGAGGCGACTGGCACGAAGGGGGCTCCCTGCGTAGGGTCGAGCGATTGTGATCTTTGCATTTGTAAACGAAGGGTTTTGGGCTGGCGCTCTTTGAGAATGAAGGCGGGGTTCTTGCTGCTGCTGGAAGGAATCGAACCGCGAACCTATTGTCGAAGTTTCTATTGGCTATGTAAAAGAGTGATAAAGAATATTTTTACTATAAAATTATTGCAAGTAATAAATCGAAAAATATCTGCGGGTTAAAAATTCTGCTTTAAATGCTTAAATGCGAAATCGCCCTTTTTATCTCAACGTTGATTTGTACCAGCTAAAATGTCGCCCAGCATCAGAAATGGTAGTGAGTACATTGAGCATAGCGAACATACTGTGGAGATAAATTATACTTCTAAATCTGATTCACCTCCGTAAATTGCATTTAAAGTTCAAAATGATCTTCAAATAATAACTTTGAAAGTCATGAAAAAACGAAAAATATTGCAAAAAAAAAGATTGGAATATACAAAGACATGCGAGGTTTCCTTAAACATGTGAAAACATGTTCTAAACCTGAAATTACGGGAAAATACGGATAATCAAATGTGTTAATAAAATTTCAAAACGAATAAATCGTCAGTGTATGACAAAAGATTTATTATAACTAATGAACGAATATGTAATTACATACGTATCCTAACACTCTTTATTATTTTTATAACAAAACATTTCTTTTCTAAATCGGTTATTTGATTAAATATTGTTTGAAAGATTGACAGAAATCACATGCAATACTAACTTCACCTCATCCGCTTGAATAAGCAATAATTCAAATTGCAATAAAATATGAACGTAGAGGAGTAAACACATACTGGAATTAAGCATTCATGGTGCTATTGAACCGCTTCCTCGCATGAGCGATTACACAAACGCACAGAGCAGACATGCATTGTAGAGAGATTACTCGACCGCCATGATAGGATCTCGGTTGTTTGCCTTCATTAAGTTGAGTTGGAAGCCGCATGAAAACTACAATGAGGTGCAGACTACATACATTTTTCGAGTACTTTGGGGGTTCTCCTGAGACACACTATGATATTCAAAAATAATTTGTAACAACTTCACTTACATTTTCTCGTGAGTTTTTAAGAGAATTAGCGTGAGAATACACTCGAGATTTCATCGTAGGTCGTTTATTTCGAGCTGTTATTAAAGTACGTTTCAAGAGTTTGTGAACACGTGATGCAACAAGAATAGTGAATTCGATATCAAAATGTTAGTGAGTTATTTCAATCCGAAAGCACAACAACAGTTTATGATACATTTATTGGTACTGAATTATGAAATAAAATCTGCCTTTGATTAAATGTAATCTCTTTATGGTTTTAATCTATTGTCATCAAATGAACGTTAGTTGACTAGACAATATTGTCAAAGAATCATGCTCAGAGGTTTACGACCTATTTAACACTTAACCTATTTAACAGTGCATAATATACCCATTCTTTACAATACACATTCACTGTAGAAATTTACAAGGCTATGTTACAAGGTTTCTGTAGGTAATTGTCAGGTTTTGAAGTTATCGAAAACGCTAGCAAAACCGTGGTTTGTCGTGAGAGGTAATTTAAATGGCCAAGTATCAAGTTTAATACTGTGACGTTACAGCAGGAAGATTGCTTTTACGCGTAATTAACTTTTAATGAAATAAGACGCTCAATTTTCCGGCACGTAAACCATTAGCCTAAGTAGAGGGCCGGTAGGACCCCCGGGGACTTCGGAGGCAGTTTGTCTCTGGCGACGACATCTCGCGACGCAAAATTAAATTAAATTCTGCGTCGCAGCGCATCTTCCTCAGCGACGGCTGCTATGCCCCCCCCCCGCGCCCAGGTTTTTCTGCTAATTTTGTTGTTCGCTGATATTTCCCCCAAGATACCCCTTTATATGGTAGGGGAGGATTTTTGTTTCATTTTGTTCATTTAGTCGAGATACAAAATGTATAGAAAGTAGCTTATTTTTTGATATACGAAAAATATTAAATACTTTCTGCGTAATGTAAGAAACCCGTAATTTATACTAACTTTAGAACTAAAAATTCTCAAGTATTTGTGGAGAATTTTCTAGATATTTTTGACAATATTTTGACAATATGTAAAGAAAACAGAGTCTTATACATGTCGAATATTCTGAGGCCATCTTATCGATATAAGTTTTTTTTATCGATATCGGAAGTCATTTAGAAGTATCTGGGGGTCAAAACTTGACGGGATTCCGTGTGCATTCTGTCTTACATTAATAAATAGTACGCTTTTCAACGGTACTAGGCTAAATAATAGGCGTTACACATGAGAAGACTACATTTTCCCTACGACTTCGAAATATTCGAGATAGATTACATTTCTGATTTTACAAATTAGAGCAAGCTTTTAATTTTATTTTATTGTGTACCTACAATGTGCTTTCCAACATTGCGTAAATATTTCATAATTAGACGGTTTATGGTATACTTTTGAGAAAGTTTTGTAAAATAAAACAAACAAATGCTTTCGTTCAAATAATTTTACCCAATAGTTCTTCTCCATTCCGTAAATGTCGTTTATGATTGTTCATTATACTTGCTTGATTCTTCTAGCAAAATTGTAAAGTTGTTAAATTTGCTACTTCCAAAATTTCGGGTGGCGTACATATTTTATTCTCGCTGACACTGGTTTCAAGATTCATTTTGTGTTGAATGAACAGAGCGAAATGTATTGAGAAATATGAGTACAACAATGTGTAGGTTACACACATTACTGCAAAATCATTCACTTGATTATCGCGGTCCAAAAGATGCGCGAAATGCAAAGAGAATGCCATACTGCTCATTAATTCCGAAAATTATAGGAATGTGGTTGGTTGACAGGCCCTATATTCCAAATTGGTATCCATGGGTGTGGAATCAATATCATTCCTCGATTAATTATTCAGAAGGAATGATTTATCATTAAATGGTCGTAGCGATAATTAATAATTTTGTAAATATTCTTGGAACAAATACAAACTCATCTCACTTCCCAATCTTCCAAAAAGTGTACATCCTACTACGTATTTATTTTCGAAAATGAGAAGTTGTGAATTTATAGCATCTTCAAGCGCTTCGTCGAATTATTTTTTCATAGATTTGTACAGATTTCTGTAATAATTTTCAGACATAAAATGCAAGTTTGAAATAACTACACTGTTTTATTGAAATATAAAAATCTTTCCATTTTAATTCAATTAGGAATGTTGTCCCTAAAGAAAAACTGCAAATACTGTCATCTTTTATATATCAATGTAGAGGTGCTTATTGTTTTGTACTCTCATCTCTGCCTTAAAAACTAATTTTATGCAATTCTTAATAAAGAATTCGATTCGTATTTTCCATTGTATCCAATGTTGTCATAGCTACATTCTACATTTAATATTTTTAAAAATTGAAAGAATATAGTGCAAGAATGGCCAATTTACGCATTCATATTCCAAAATTAATTCAACAAAAAACTGATAAGGCAGTTTCAAATCCTTTGTCAGAAAAGTGAAACGGAAAATATGAAAAATAATACAAGGCGTTCTTGAATTGGAGAAATGAAAATAACGTTGTTGGGGTAAATGAAGATATTTTGGAGTATCTGTTCCAGAATGTATGTCTACATTTGTTCATGTTATTACAATTATTTTGTACTATGATAATATTAATTAATACAATGAATTCGAATCAGAGAGAGCAAAATCTTCAAATTTATGGTAACAGTTTTCAAGGGTGAAAACCAGTCTAAATATAAAATAATTTATTGACATCAGTACTTACTAAGCTGCAGATTTTTGCCTATTGGCCTATTTTTTCCTTCAATGGAAAACGCAATATTTTAGGTTACTTATTCATTTCGAGGCTTTAGGATTATTAAATGCGAATTATTTAGTGCCTACAAATGCCTATTTTACTAATTCATTCCAATTT
The DNA here is from genome assembly GCA_031308135.1 of Acheta domesticus. NCBI lineage: Eukaryota > Metazoa > Arthropoda > Insecta > Orthoptera > Gryllidae > Acheta > Acheta domesticus. Next base: position 241,785,753 of record JAHLJT010009436.1, read on the forward strand.
TGTGTTTAAATGCCTAAATGTTGCCTATTCTCGGATTTATTGATCAAAATGCAATTATCCTTAATCAAAAATTTAAAAGCCTATACTTTTTTTCGTTTTTTTCCTGCGAACTGCAGAGAAATCGAAAAACTATCGATTAATATATGTTCCGTTCTACTACCACAACAGTGCGGGTATTTTGTAAAAAAAAATGTATTCGTGGCAAATGTGGAAGCAATCACGCCAGTGGTTCTCAAGTTTTTGTGGCTCATGAAAACACATATTCTCACTTTTATGTAATGGAGAAAGTTCTCAAAATAAGAAATCTCAACACTGAACCTATTGAGGAACTCGCAGTTTGTTGCCGCTTTCCAAACTTCCAGGTGGTTGTAGAAGATATTTTGAATTAATGGGACAGGCCATACAAGGATAAATTTTTGGCCCGTAGGTTAGTTAGGTTAAGGAATGAAACCGAAATGAGGAATATAAGATTACATTCGGTCCGAGACTCATATTTTTTATGCTGCTGTAACATTCGCCTTAAAGTGAGCAAGGAAAAGACGGAAAATACTTATCAGAGCAGTCGGACTACGAATTCAATTCCAGAAGGCGCCACAAACTCATCGATGTTAAGAACATGAGCTTGCCGGAATCGATCCCGCGACCTCCCAACCACTCGTACGCAGAAGCCCTTTGGCTTTACGCTCACCGCTACAGACTTGGTATAAACTCTACCTCTATTAATTTATTTATTGAACATTCTCGTAGCGGAGAAATAGTAAAACGTTTCTCTCGCATTTCTTCTTACCTAGATATTTCACATTCCACTAAAAATCACTTCATTTTTTACTGAAACTCTTAGTAAAAACCTTATTTTTACTTATCAATAATTGAGGTTATTTATTTTCATCATTCTGTACTTCATGTTCTTCATCAAGTGATAAACAAAGACCTTACATGACCACCGATACAGAGTCTCCAGAGTGTATTAAACATAGTGTACAAAAATTCGCAATCTGTGCATGAGCTTGTGTCTGCCAGTTGCATAACCGGTCAGGATGATAGAAATTTGTCGTCTTTGTACACATTACACATTTCTCCAAGAATTTTATAACATACATAAGGGTTTTAGAAGCAGGGACGTCAAATTTGGAGGTTTTCACTCGTTCATTCAATGTGTCTTGATATTTTTAGTGGAACTTTGTATTTTAAGCACATTTATACATACAAACAAAACAAAGAATGATTGGAGAAAAAATGGAGAGCAAGATAAATAGCAGGCCACAAAAAATGCCTCCAGCAACATAGATAACGGACAGCTCCATTCGTCCCATCATCCGAAGCTAGGGATTCACACAGCATGTGTGCGCAGCGCAGCGTCAAATCCCCCTATTAAACAAACCCACCTCATTTTTCGGCACGTCAAGGGAAGCGCTGTAATAACAGAAGCACGCGTGTGGAGAGAAGGATGGCTGTCATCCCGCCGCTCAGCACATTCCTCGCCCCCCACTCCCACCCCCACACGCTAACCTGCGCTCGTGAGTGCGACAGAGAGGGAGAGACTCCATCAAGCGCATGTCATTTGATTCATCGCCACTTACTCGTCACTTGTCAGAAAACGCGCGGCAGGCGACGAGCATCCGTCGTGTGTCAGCCATCGATCGACTGTCGATTGACGAGGTCGAACGAGGCAACGTGCAAGTTTTAATTGACTGAGTGGAATTTGCTGTGGTGAAATGACTTTAGGGAAGAACGAATCCAAACATTACTGAATGAGAGTAATCTAGTTGCGTTTGATATGTGAACTCACATAAGAAGAAAGTTTATACAAAATTCAGATTTGAAATTTTTACTGATTTTTCAAAAAACGTAGTGATCATGCTTTATCGTCTCCATCGATTTACGTAAGCTAATGATCACTAGTTTTGAACAGAATGTTTATTTCAGATTGGTATGTTGTGCTTTAAAATGAAACGTGAAATATGACTGAAATAAAAGAAAGCGCTGAAGGAGAAAGTTTAGATGAGCATTATTCAGACACCGTCCACTTCAAAAATCATTGAAAGATATGAAGAGCTTTTTTCTATCGAACAAAATGTCAACATATCACATTCAAACACCAATGATTTTTTTTTTACTGAAGAGTCCTACTTTAAGAAGATACTCAGTTTATAATAAACTTAAAGCAGAGACTCAAAGCTGTTGTGCACTTAATTCACTTGCAGTGTATTTTAAAATGATGTGTCAAATACGGGTTGTGATTGAACTACTTTTTGAGTATGTGTCGTAGTCAACGAGGAAGTTTCAGTGAAAGTACATTATCCCTGGTTAGCTATACCTTCATTGACCCCTCTCAGTAAAAGCTGATATGTTGTTTTCAAACCATGCAAATTCAGAAGACATAGTGTACCATTACTAGAGAGTGAGGACAAAGGTTCTGCAATAACAATGATACATAATAAGTTCGCTTTCTTTATTACCTTCAAGTGTAGTTTTATTGTGGTAAATGTGGAGGGTTTTTTCAGTACATTCGAAACCCTACTATGTCCTTTAAATTAAATAATGTTTCCATTACTATTAGCATTACTAATAACAATAACAATTTTATTAATTCTTCATAATTATTTGTATTAGTGATTTTACACCTTAGCTAGTTGAAGTGTATCATTAATGTCTTCGTACTCTTTCACCGATTTTTTTGAAACGGTTTATACGTACTAGGAAGAGTTAATCTACCCTAAGCATTGATGTACATCATAACATGTGTATTGCCATAGAGGAAACCGCATTTCGTGTATGGAATTACAGAAAAAATTAAAATGATATATGTAAAAATACAAGAGTTACACAATCAAAAGCAACGAATTATATAAGGAAGAATGGACTATCACAATTAAAAATAGGAGATTAAAATGAATAACAATTTTATTAATAATAATATTCGAAATTAAATCTACCTCTTAATATAAGCTCAAAACCATTTCGAATATCAGCTTCCCCGAGATCTCCAAACATTAGCAAAGCCACTCCTCGCATCGCAAAACCCTCGCAGCAGTGCGCTTGTTTCTGTCGAGTGCAGTGAGCGTGTACGTGCGTGTATGTGTATGTGTGGGTGTGTGCAAACGGCCAGGCAGATATTTGGCCTATCGGCGACGCGGAGCCCGCAAAACCGGGCCGGGCCGAGCCGGGCCGTGCGGCACAATCCGAGCGATCCGGCGCGGCGCCCGCTGCCGCGCGCCGTTTTTCTTCGCTGGCAATCGGCGAAAGATAACACGCGACGGCGGTGGCGGTGGCGGCGGTGCTGGCGGCGGCGGCGGCGGCACAGTGACAGCGCCCGCAACTAATGAAAGCCAAACAGCGACGTGTGCGCGACCGACGCGGGCCGGCCCCTCCCTGCGGACCCGACCGCGCCTCGGGTCCCCGAACAATGGGATTTCCACGCAGAGCAGCAGCGGATCCAGGGAGCACGTGAGGGAAGGAATTAAGGAAATTGGCCCCTCAACCTCCCATCCCGCAAAAGCAATTCAATTTTCTGCAATAATGTTTTTTTTCTTTTTTCAAATGTAATTACACGAACATTTCATTGGAAAAAGTAGTTAAAGAAATTGGGAAAAGTAGTTAAATATGAAACAGTAAATACTAGTAGCAGTTTCAGGAATGCTCAGGCGGTTGGATAGAGTGTCATTAGTCGTAATACTCTTAAAATTTCCCACGTTCATCGCTCCTCAGGAATATTTCCCTGAACGCGCACCTTCTGAGGAGTGCGTAATTGAATTATCAATGATATGTAGCGGTAGGATGCGTTCCATAAACTGAAGTGCCGTAGACTCTCTAATTCCTACGCTATATTTGCGAAAATGACGGATTTTCTGTGCTCTCTAAGCGTGATCAAATATGGGTATTTTAAATTGATAAATAACAATTGTCGATAGTGGATGCAAATTTTGATTATGAATATTTGGTTAATGATTCGGATCATAATTAATTGTCAGGAGTATACTACATACTAATTCTAGTTTCAAATAAAAATTATCCTTAAGAAATTGTAAAAATGCATATAATAAATAATATATAGCTCCCCCAAAATGGAAGGGTCATTGACAAAATTTGAAATTAGAGATTTATTATAATTGTTAAAAAAAACATCCAAAGTATTCGGTACAGAACATACCAGACACGAATCAGTGTGAAAAGGATTCTTCTTTACACACCTCTGCTATACTATGTTCATGAGTATCTGTGAGTTTTCATGTTCTTCCTTAAGCACGGATTGAGAGAATTTGATTAGCCACTTTCGTCATTTTACACGCACCATAAAACTAACAAGCTGTCATTACATTCATTTTTATAATGAGAGTTTTCTCGACGACTTGCCAATTAAATTAAAACACACCATCGCGATAATAAGGACGGTGAATTCTTTAGGCTCTTTCAGATTCGTGGAACAAAAGTAGAGAAAAAAACTTCATCAAGTGATATCAATGTACGAATTCTACAAAATAAATTGGACGTATTTAAGAATGAAAATTCACAAAGTTTATGAATATGCTTAGAAACAGAGTATGCATATTTCAATTCGGCAGAATAATTTCAATATTAGTTTCCACGGATATATTCGGTTTACACATATTGTATGAAATTTATTTTACCTTTTCGAAATGCACTTCATTTCCATATTCATTTATAGCATTGTTTAGCACACGTGGTACATTAGGGACGGAAATAATTTCCCTTTTAAAGGGCGACGTACTGAAATCATCAAAATGGAATAATGTTCATAACGCCCTAAGAACCAACATCGAACCCTTTTCATCTTAAACGCCATACCCAGAGGTCAAGCCTCAAAAGCACTGCAAAGCTTTAAAAGCACTGCTGCTCTTACATTCCCATTCGCAAGAGCGGCCCCGAACTGCCTACGAGGGCTCCGCCCAATAATTCACGCGAGAGTCCGCAATCCACTCGATGATCCATCACCAAATCCCAGCCTCCGCCCAGATTTCCGTCTCTGTTTCGCGAGGCGAGGCGAGGCGAGCCCCGAGAGAGTTATGGCGCGGGCGCGCAGGCAGATTACGCGGCGCCAGACAGAGGTCGATCGCTCGCAATTACCTCTCGCAGGCACAAGACGGAGGAAACTCGAGAAGATCGCCCAACGAAAACTCGCCCGAGGGCTCGGAGGTTCCTCGCTACTCGCTCGATTGTTTGGGTGTAAAAAGAAGCCGGTGTTGGGGGATCGGGAAAACGAAAGAACTTAAATTCAGGCGGGAAGACGATGGCGGTTCGTTGTGATTTGATAGAGTTTGTTGGATAACATCCAGTTGAAGCATTAGAGATACAGTTTAAAGGACATTCTTAGAGGAGAGTTTAAAGGATAGAGTTATGGCGTGGGCGCGGAGGCAAAATTCGCTGCGTGGGTGCGGCAGAGGTCGATCGCTCGCAATTACCTCTCGCAGGCACAAGACGGCGCCCACGAAGGGAACTCGAGAAGATACTCGCCCGAGGCCGCGGAGGTTCCTAGCTATTCGCTGGATTGTTTGGGAAAAAAGAAGCCGACGGTGTGGGAAGAAGGGGATCGGGGAAACGAAGGAAGTTGAATTCAGACGGGAAGGGGATGGCAGATCGTTGTGATTTGATAGGGTTTGTTGGATAAGGTGTTGTTGAAGCTTTAGGGGTACAGTTTAAGGGACATTCTTAGACGAAAGTTTAAAGGATAGAGTTATGGCATTGTGGCAGATTATGCGGCGTTGGTGTGGAAAGGTCGATCGCTCGCAATTACCTCTGGCAGGCACAAGACGGCGCGGCGCGCGCGGAGCGACCTCGAGAAGATACTCGCGGAGGTTCCTTGCTATTCGCTGGATTGTTTGGGAAAAAAGAAGCCGGTGTTGTGGGAACAAGGGGATCGGGAAAACGAAAGAACTTAAATTCAGGCGGGAAGACGATGGCGGTTCGTTGCGATTTGATAGAGTTTGTTGGATAACATCCAGTTGAAGCATTAGAGATACAGTTTAAAGGACATTGTTAGAGGAGAGTTTAAAGGACAGAGTTATGGCGTGGGCGCGGAGGCAAATTTCGCTGCTTGGGTGCGGCAGAGGTCGATCGCTCGCAATTACCTCTCGCAGGCACAAGACGGCGCCCACGAAGGGAACTCGAGAAGATACTCGTCCGAGGCCGCGGAGGTTCCTAGCTATTCGCTGGATCGTTTGGGAAAAAAGAAGCCGATGCTGTGGGAAGAAGGGGATCGGGGAAACGAAGGAAGTTGAATTCAGACGGGAAGAGGATAGCAGATCGTTGTGATTTGATAGAGTTTGTTGGATAAGGTGCTGTTGAAGCATTAGGGATAGTTTAAAGGACATTCCTAGGGAGAGTTTGAAGGACAGAGTTTTGGCGCGGGAACGGAGGCAGATTATGCGGCGTGGGTGCGGCAGAGGTCGATCGCACGCAATTACCTCTCAGGCACACGACGGCATGCACAAAGGAAACTCGAGAAGATACACGCCAGAGGCCTCGGTGGTTCCTCGGTATTCGCTAAATTGTTTGGGAAAAAATAGATCGTTGTTGCGGGATGAAAATAGCGGCTGAGAACGGAAATCTCGGAAACGAAGAAAGTGGAATAAGACGATCGTGGTTCGTTGTCATTTGATAGAATTTATCTGATATAGTGCTGCTGAAACGATCGTGACTGTCACGCGTCGTTACATGTTGATACTTTGTTGACATTTGTTCTTTACTTTCGGTCACTGCAATAAATGAGAAAGGTATTACTTGTTCACATACTTACTGACGGATATGTGGTAAATGTAAAATCTATTAGGAAGAGATTATACCAGATGATTAATTTATTTTCGTAAAATTTATTATCGTAGTTACAATTTGTATGCAATCTTCACCGAGAGAAGGAGAGGGAGAGCGATGTCTAATTTACACAAATATTTTGAATTAAATGACTGCTTGGGACTACAAAATTTGTATTAATTCTAGAAGTTCACACATAGTTTCCATTTATCCCAATCAACACTACTACTTCTGAAAAAACTTTCTTATACCACTGCCGACATTGTAACTACTAAACAGCGACTCTACATACATTTAAAATAGTCATCCATGCTGATTAACAAATTATTCCTTTCCATAATATTACAATCAACTTTATTACGAAATAGAAACATTTGAAGAATACTTTTTCATATATCAATTTCCTGTGTGTGTAGATATTTTGTAAATAAATTATGCTACATATGTAGTACGTAACTATACATGAACGTCAACTATTTTGATCGAGTTTTTGGAACTAAAATATTCTTCAGGTAAAACAATACATGAAAAGAAATGCGAAACAAAATGCTTTTAAAATTTCAGCGTGTAAGATTAAATGAGGAAAGAGATCTTCAATAAAATTCCACGTTACAAAAACGTGTAATAACAATAATAACTTGCTCGAATTCTGAACCACACCATCCCATTGTCAAACTAAAGAGGAAGCTGTTACGAAGATCACCTGAAAGGGTCAAGAATTCTGCTAGAAGCGAACAATACATAAGGGCGGATAACACAAAATACCAAGCGCGCTCCACTCCAGTACTTGCGCCCCTAAATGCCACTTACCGCACAACGATTCACGTACAGAGGCGAGGCGAACTCCTGAGCCTCATTGAGCGCGGAAACGGCTCCGTGCCTCGCTCGCGTCACCGCCGCCGCTCCCCCCACCCTCTCCCCCACTCCCGCCGCTCCCGCCCGCCACTCGTTAAGCACAAAGGCTTTTCGCGAGGAGTTCGCTATGTCGACGATGACGGTGGTGCCGGATACCAAGGCACCGGCGGCGGTGGTGGTGACGGAGGGGAGGGTGGCGCTGGCGGCGAAGGTGGCAGAGGCCATGGAGGAAGCGATGGCAGGAGCGGAGAAAATGGAAGAGGCGGTGGAGGAAGCGGCGGCGGAGGCCGGGAGAGGGAACGGCGGCGTGGGCGGAGCGTGGGCGGCGACGTGGGCGGCGGCGTGAGCGTGGGCGTGGGCAGGGTCAGTGGGGTGGCGGCGGGGCGGCGGCGGGGCGGTGGTGGGGCGGCGGCGGGACGGCGGCGGGACGGCGGCGGGACGGCGGCGGGACAGCGGCGGGACGGTGGCGGCACGGCGGCGGCACGGCGGCGGGGCGGCGGCGGCGCGGCGGCGGCGAGGCGGCGGGGCGGCGGCGGGACGGCGGCGGGACGGCGGCGGGGCGGCGGCGGGGCGGCGGCGGCGGGGCGGCGGCGGGACGGCGGCGGGACGGTGGCGGCACGGCGGCGGCACGGCGGCGGCGCGGCGGCGGCGCGGCGGCGGCGAGGCGGCGGGGCGGCGGCGGGACGGCGGCGGGACGGCGGCGGGGCGGCGGCGGGGCGGCGGCGGGGCGGCGGCGGCGGGGCGGCGGGGCGGCGGCGGCGGGGCGGCGGCGTGGGCGGGTGCGTGGGCGGCGCATGGGCGGGGGCGGGGCGGCGGTGGGGAGGTGGCGGGGCGGCGGCGTGGGCGGGTGCGTGGGCGGCGCATGGGCGGGGGCGGGGCGGCGGCGGGGAGGTGGCGAGAACGGTGGCGGGGCGGCGACGGGACGGCGGCGGGGCGGCGGTGTGGCGGAGGTGGGGCGGCGGTGGGGCGGTGGCGGGGCGGCGGCGGGACGGCGGCGGGACGGCGGCGGGGCGGCGGCGGGACGGCGGCGGGACGGCAACGTGGGGCGGGGGCGGCGGCGGGGGCGGGGGCGGCGGCGGGGAGGTGGCGACGACGGCGGAGAGAACGGCGGCAGGGGCGGCGGCGCGGGCGGCGAGAGGCGAGGGGGCTACAGCGCCGGCGGTTGCGGCGGCGGCAGCGGCAGGGAACGGCGCGGTGGCGGGGCACGAGGAACGGGAGGCGGGAATGGAGTCAGCGACGGCGGTGGCGGTGGCAGCTGCGACCGCCTCGCAGACGGAGAGCAACCTCCAGAGCATCTGCCGCGTTTGAGCACCGACCCACCCCGCTCTTTATTTCTTCTTCTTCTTCTTACGCCATCTTTATTTCCGTGTTTCATCTCTCATACAGTTAGATGGTCTTCCTGATTATTTCTCCTTCCAAACATCATCATAAATGTGCTCGTTATGATCTTGTCATGAACTCCAATTACGTTTTCTGAAATGGGTTTTCAAAATATTTATCAAAAATATATATCAACATTTCTCTTTATCCTGTGTTCATATCATTAGATTATTCTCTTTTTATTTCCTCTCATCTATTCGCATGGACGTCCGTGGCCAATGTACTCCTTTCCACGGCAAAACTTGCTCACTTTCTCTTCATCGCATTATGTTTTCTTCCGCTCGCCGCTCAATTGCGGCGATTGCCATCACCTCCCGCTTCCCCCTCCTCAGCCTCTCATTTCCGCTCTCATCGCGCCCCATCTTCCCGCTGCTCCCTGCCGCTCGCGCATTATCTTGTTACAAGTTGGCGCCGTAGCCTCTTACACAACATTAACTCGCGCTCCGCCTCCAACAAATGAAATTAATCTCTTCCCGTCTCCGTTCGCTTCTTACGGCTGCCGCCGAGGGCGCACGCACGCATCCACCGTGGCCGCCCCGCCCCCCTGGCCCACGCCATTCCCTTCCCCGCCCGGACTGCCCGCCCCGCCCGCACTGTTTGCTCCGCTCGCCCCGCTAGCCCTGCCTCTCGTAGCCCGCCCCGCTCCACCCCGCTCATCACCGCCATCGTGGCCCCGCTCCGCCCCACTCCGCCCGTCCCGCTCCGCCCGTCCCGCTCCGCCCGTCCCGCTCCGCCCGTCCCGCTCCGCCCGTCCCGCTCCGCCCGTCCCGCTCCGCCCGTCCCGCTCCGCCCGTCCCGCTCCGCCCGTCCCGCTCCGCCCGTCCCGCTCCGCCCGTCCCGCTCCGCCCGTCCCGCTCCGCCCGTCCCGCTCCGCCCGTCCCGCTCCGCCCGTCCCGCTCCGCCCGTCCCGCTCCGCTCCACCCCGTTCCGCCCAGCTCCAGTCCGCTCTACCCCGCCCGCCCCGCTCCACCTCACCCCGCCAGCCCCGCTCCGCCTCTTCCCGCCCGCCCCGCCCCTCTTTTTCCCGTTTTGCTCTGCTCGCTCATCCCCGCCTGCGCTGCCGCGCTCTTCCCGCCCCGCCCCTCGGTGGCGGGCGAACTACCCAACTGCGTCGTGGCTGCGCGGCGAATGGGGAAACGGTGAGGCGGCGATACGACGATAAGATTGAGTGATGCGATGATAGGTGGGATAGATAGCTCAAAAACAACCTTTGGGAGAGGGGAAGAACAGGAGAGAGACTTCGGGTGGCGCGTTACAAAGGATGGTTGCTAGAGACGATAGAATATTGTAAGAATACTCACTCTCAGTCGACCGGTGAAAAAAATGCTTTCCAGTCTTCAACATGTGATTAACTAACAAACACTCTCCTATTGACACAGGCCACAATCACAGGCTATTTATATTTTTGTATTACGTAGAATTTATTACTGTGATCGTTTCTCATGATACGCAAAAAATCTTCGGTTGAATGTTTTCACCAACACAGGTGTTGTCATTAATGAATAAAACAACCTTTACGTTTTTCCACGCACAAAAAAGAATCATTATTTTCAGTAGTTTCAATTTTGAATTTATGAAATTTACTTGTCTTCTTTAAATCTTTCTATTATCGAGTATATGATGAAAAATTGAAGGGGCAGTTTTCGTACCTCCACTCTTGTTAAATGTTTTCATTGCAAAGAGGAACGTCTTCCATGATTTTCTGACAAATAGGTAATTTCTCCAAATGCAAACGTTAAATAACGTTCACTTATTTATAACTCAATACTTTCAATGTGGATACACCATCTTTTTTGTATTTCGTAGAAACATAAATTGGTATAACGGACCAATAATGCAATCTCAGAAGTACCTATTGGTTGCTAGGCAAATAGGTATGTCTCAAGGTTCTTGTGCATCAGGACTTCCAATGTAAATTACGATTTGCGAAAATAATCTTTCTTCGAAAACTGAGGATCAACATTGCTGATAACCTTTCATGACACCACAACCCCGGTTCCTGCGCTCAATAAATTTTAAAAAATCACACTCTATATCATTTGTTCACTTTATTTCTAGGCACTTTTCCCGCCTTTTCAAAATGACTTTTCTTCTACACGTTATTACAATCTTTGCATAATACGCTAAATAATGATGAATGTACAATTGTATGCACACATCACCAAAAAAATCTCATCACTCACCAAAATTCAAAAACGTTCACCTTTTACTTGAGAAGAGCAAAAACTGGGTACGTAGTGTCGAAAGAAGCGAAGTTTTTTTGCTTCACTCGGCCTGAAATCCACGTGCCTAGATTTACAGGGACCAAATTAAAATCACGTGTTGCAATGAACGCAAGCAACGATGCCAATTAACATTTTAAAATTCGACTTTCTAAATTAGGAGTTAGGCAATATTTGCATTAGCTCATGTGGAAAGCGTCCACGCAAAGTGGCGTAATTACATTTCGGCAGACAGCCACCACTTATCACGCCTTACTGCACTTGATCAACTTCAAATCGTTCCGATATCAGAAATATATTTCTCGCAGGCAACGCGGCGAGGAAATGTTTGTCTTTTCTTTTACTGATGTCTGTTCCACTAGTCGCAGTCGCAGACACAGGTCGCTGTAGGGATAAGCCAGTGATATCAAAGTCGATGACACCAGCGGGAGTCTGTGGGATGTGTAGCACGAAGAAGTCATCCTTTCACGAAGTTGAGCACTTCACCACAAGAGAGAAGTGGGTAGTCCAAATCGCCCTGGAAACTTTTCCGCTTTACAAATGAAATACTGTTGGACGGGATTTTGATAAGTAAATTTAAGCACGCCGTAGTAAATTTTATCTTCCTTTACCAACCATATTTTTGCGTTCGATCTTCATTTTTCATTCTATAGTGTTTTTGTACGTTATACTTCTTTATTTAAAGTAACTGATTACACACTAAACATTTTGCATGTGCACAAAATTTTGAGAATCTCGTGGCATGACACGAAGCCACGAAGCGTGTCAATGCCATCAGCAGAAGACCTTGACATCACTACTATAAGCTTCTGGCTTCCGCAAGGTCGAGAAAACCGATTCCGGTCGGAGCGACCGTCCAGTGCTTTGCAATGAAAAATGTTCAGTGAGCTCAGCGTTAAGAGCGAAGGTCGCGCACCGACCAGATATAACACAGCAATTAGCGGGTATCGCACCACTGAATACAATAATGCGCCGTCGTAACCGCAAATAGGTCGTGTGTCAAAAACATAACTTTTTTGTTTATTACACTATTGTGATCAATCTAGAGAACTGCAGCAGTTGCAATAGATCGTAAGACAACTGAATATACTGCGGTTTTTGTAACTTGGCCCCTCAAGGCCCGTCTTCACGATGGAATATGTCACGAAACTTCGCGAACTTCTCAGTCATGCCGTCAGGTGTCGCTTGATCGTGACTGTATCAAGCTCTATCAAGCAGTGCTAGCGGTCATACGACTTCTAGGTGCACGACGCGGAATGCCGTGTGATATTCTATCGTAGGGGCTTGAGGGGCAGAGTTAGAAAAATCGCACTGTAATGAAAAACGGAATATCATGTTTTTACATTTGTCAAAGTGACTGCTTAGATAATGAGAAGTAGAAAACGTTTTTCGTTCCTCCTGAAAACTTCAATAGATTTGACATAAGACCTCTTGCGGTTACCACGACGAAGTTCCTCCTTGTACCCGAGTACAGTACAGTACTGTTTAAAGAATGCCTACATTATTTTTTTGGAAGAAAGCTGTTTGTTAGGAATTATTATTATTATTATTATTATTATTATTATTATTATTATTTATTATTATTACTATTACTCTATCTATTATTAATCTATTAATTATTATTATTAATCTAATCTTATTATTACTATTATTATTATTACTATTATTATTATTTTCCTCTACGACTAACGATGTTATGAGTCAGCTGAATATAAAATCTACTTCACGTTGCAACCAGCTACCTAAGGAGCAGATCAGGGACTGTTGGTGCTTCTACAATACAAATGCGGAAAACGTGTTCTGTTCCAAATAACGGAATTTTGTGTACTTCCCGGTCTTTTGAATGACCTAGTAGTTTAACCAAGCTCTTACAGAAATTTTGTGAAACCAATTCTAGAGCTTTGATAACTATCGGAACGACCTGTGCTATTACGTTCCACATTCGGCTGATCTCGATTTCCAAACTCCTTGGTTACGACCTTTTTATCACAGAGTACAGACATTATTATTATTATTATTATTATTATCATCATCATTATTATTATTATTATTATTATTATTGTTGTTAAGCATTTATACACATGTTTTTCATATTCTTGTTCGTCATCAGACGATTCTGTTGCTTCTTTTGGTGTGGGTAAATCTGGACACTCTTCATAACCAAACCCTTTCCTCTGCCAATTTTGAAGGTTGTCAGGGGTCAACCGTTATCGAAGTCTCTTTTCGGATTGCCCTCCGTGGCTGCATTGGCCACGCAGTCGCTCAATGGCCGCCCAGCCACAAGCAGCTCATTCGCCCGCCCATTTGGTGATTGCATCGTCTGGCCGCCCCGCTCGCCAGCGGCGCTGACAGCGGGCGGCCGCGACGTGCCTACGGCGGAGACAGGAACGACAGTGCAGCCAGCGATATGGCTACACGGGTAACTTCGAATGTGTTATGTATGGACCTCGCGTGAGCTTCTACCCCCACAAATTATTTTGTTCTACCAGGGGAACAAGACCCGGAGGTTGGTCCCAGAGCATTAGCCTAACCCCCCGACGGCGCAGAAGTACCCAGAGAGGCTGGTATCCGGATCCGGCCGGTATCCAGTTTGCTCCCGTGGTGACTTCCCCATACCAACGCTGCTTGGGTAATGGGCCGCCCTGCCAGCTCAGAGCTACTAGCAATTCGGGCTAGTACAGGATTCTCGACAATGCGCCACTCACATGCCCCGGGAACAAGTCCCTCCTCTTTGACTAGAGTGTCAAGCTACTGCCACGACGAAGCCAAGAGCCCAACTGGGGGCGACCCGAACTAAGGTTTGAGTGGCTCCGAGCCCCCAAGTCGTCTCCTCCCCCTTTAGGCAATCGACGTGGGTATCGCCGGAACTTAGGCAACCTGATGATAAGATTCAGGGTCACGTCGGACATCTATATGTGGATTCCAGAGCATTCTGAAGAATCTACTTCACCCGATCCTGCCCAAAGATCGACGCGCGAGGAGTCCAACCGGGTTGAACCGAACAACCAGGAGCTTAGCATCGCCTACTCACTGCCTCCACCTTGAAGCTAATGACGTGAGTGCCGCTATGAAACTAAGTGTCCGAGTGGTCGTCTGCATCTCTCGCTGACGAAAGCAGGCGCAGAAACTCAAAGCAGACGAAAATCAACCAATCGCAAGAGATCGGTTAGTGAGCAATTACTCAGAGAGAGAAGTAAATGCACCAAGTTTCGTAAAACATTTTATTCATTTGAACAGAAGCAATTGCTTATGAGAAGTAGTAGTTCCTACTTGTACTCGTGAGCAATTGCTTTGGAGTACTTACTAATTTTTATTCATATCACCCTGTGGGTGATATCACTCTCTGAAAATGATACTACTGCTTATTACAGGAGAAGTTACTTGTTAACCTTCTTAATGTAGTCAACATGTACAGACATTTGATTCTTGACTGCTTTTCATTCACTATTTTTAGTTTCTCTTCCTGGCATATTAATAAACAAATTATTACCACTGGGCGTTTTAAGAACCTGACCCATTATTTGCGAGAAAAGTATTTCCTTTTCATTGCATCTGAAACAAAAAATATAAGAAAAACTGTGCAGAAAATACACACAGTTTTAACTGTTTCTGACTTTAAAAAAATTAATGTATTTGTTGATTTAAGAGGTGCAATTACAAATTGTATAGGTTAAATTCAGAGATAATGAAAACCATATTTGCCTACAGCTAAATGGCCTTGTGTTGTGATAATTTCATGCGCTAAAATATTCTGTTTTACAGCTGTTATGCACTAAAACATGCTGTGTTTGGTACATCAACTCGCGATGCGACACTTTCTGCGCTATAATGTTAAAAAGGCCACGTGCTTTCTCGCATTAGTAAAGGTTACACATAACGCAATTTCTGTCCATTATGACATACCTCAGCCATCACTTGTAGAACCCATTGCCGATCGTAGCGCACAAAGTAAAAAAACGAATTCTCATATACTTAATACTCAACTAAAATTCACCAATCCCAAACTGTATTCTATAGAGCGAGAAACCTCACTGAAAAAGAGCAGGAATTTAAAGAATTTCAACCTGCTGTGTGGCAGGTCTAGCACAGGTGCACACGGACGGACGGGGAGAATGACGTTTTTCCACCAGCCACTTTCAAGGTTGTCACTTTCTTTTCCAGGGCGCAATAATAAAAGAATTTTTGGCGAAAAATCGCAGATTTCCGTAGCATGATGAGATACTTTCCCTTTACTGCTTTCGTAGTAGGGCGAGAAAGTAGAAAATATTACACAAGTGCACGGTCTCCAAGCTGTTTATTTCTGTTGCCACCCATAGGCAGTGTTGAAACGTAACCTTCTTTATTGTAGAGGTGATCATATTAGAAAGCATTCGAGCATTCTGAAACCCAGCGTGCACAGTATGAACGAACTTTGGCACAATAGCCTCTCACGAAGCCTGGGCCTACCAGCGGTGACCCGGCCTTGCAGTCTTTGGTTACGAGCTAGGTGTGGTTAGCACATGCACATCCTTACTCAACGTATTCTGGTCTTCCCCATCTCAGAAGTGTTTTTTCATCGTCCAACAGCAACGTATTCTGAGACTAGATATCGGATGTTTAAGGAAATGCCTATTTTTTCTAGCGAACTTATTTAAAGGCTCATAATATATGTGCACGAATCATAAAAAATGATGACATATGACGAAGTTTTATAATGCTTATTTTTGCTTATTTTAGCATAAATGCCTTTTATACATAAATGACTTTTCTTTAGAATTATTGTGCGTATTTGCCTCATATGTATTATTTTTATATACAAAGCTAAGATATCAGAAAATCAGCCATGCTCCAACCTGACCAGTCATTACGAAACCTTCAATTCACGGATTTGTATTTTGAAATACGAGAGAATTCCAGTATACCAACATATTTTTCTCCATTTCCTTATTTCATAAATACTAGACATGTTCTGAGAAATGGTCGATTGACAATACACCGAGGACACCTTTTGGGTGGAAATAAATGTAATTTTCCAGAAGGTATCACTGTTGCTAATTTTGGACTTCTAATATATATGCCAGATACATTAATAAATGTTCAGAAATCCTTCTCTGTATTCAAACTGACTTTGTCTCCCAATCGTTGCAGATTTGAAATTGCAATCCTTGAAAAATTACTGGTAATATATTGCCATGGAAACTATTAAGAATAAAATGTAGAAGATTTGTAAATATATATGGAGTTTTACAAATATTTTTTAATTTTATTGTGAATGTAATTTATAATTGTCTTTTTCTCTATAATCTTGACATTTTCAGTGCCTTTTTAGGCGCCTCAAAGGCGTTTTTTAGAGCCTAAACATCCGATGTCTATCTGGGACATTGTAAGAAAATCGCACACTGCAATCTTGCCTGACCGGGAATCGAATCCGGGTCTCGTCATGGAAAGTGAGTAGCGCGCACCATATAGAAACCTTTGCTTTCTCACAATACTTTACGTTTTCATAAGTTTCATGATATTTTATTCCTTTGTTTTACAAAGAATACAATTAATTTTCCCCAAATAATATAGTATAATCTTCCAGAAAAAAATAAGAGTGATTGGCAATATATGGTTGCAAGGGCCAATAAAATGTTTCTTTAAACTTTGCCAAGTTAGATACGTGAAAAAGTAATTTTTCTTAATTTTTAAATCAACCAGAAAACTTACCTTATTGGAAACTTATTCTTCAAGAACTCTTCTCATTATAGGAAAAGCCTATTTTTTGTCGGATGCCGTAGTTTTTGCGTTTATTGGCATTCAATATTCAAAACTTCCTTGAATATATTTATTTGTAGATTGTATCCACTGAACAATGTTCATAGAGACACAATGTAACTTTAGAACAGTCCGCACTAAACCGTAGAAAGAAATAGATAGTGCAGCTTTTGTACGGCAAATTGCCCTGATTTAAAATCTGCAGGTGTCAATGAATGCACACTCCGCCAGACGTGCTGGCTGATGGGGATACGGACGCAGACGGAGTTGGAGGCGCAGCGGGGCGGTGGAAATGTCGATGAGGCAGGCGGCGCGAATGAGTGCCGGCGGATGTGCGCGGCGCGGCGTGTGCTGGGGCGGGGGCGAGGGCGAGGGCGGATTCAGCGGAGTCGGCACAAGCGGCCGTGTTCGGGAGGCAAGCTGGCGCCTAGGGTGTTGCGGCACGGGTGGGGGTGGTTGGGGAGGAGGGCGAGACGATGTGAGTTGGGTACGACTGGTGGCGTCGCTCGGAGCGAAGGGGCGCGGGAGGACGGACGCACAGGGAGGAAAGCGAGCGTAGCTGATTTTCTGGCATTTTCAAGAATGCTTTCAACCGACAAAGTGTGTAACACGTAAAAATACAAGCATACTTAACTTCTTAATATGCTCTTGTTTCTAAAATTCTTCAACGATTCGTAGAGAGTGATTAGGATTATCTCCTATATCAATATTTTTATTTCATTTATAAAATAAAATACATTTTGAAATATTACATTTCTTAATTCTTTTTTATTAAGTTTTACTTCGTGAATATTTGTATTTGTAATTTAATTCTCCATTAAAATTAGCATTTCACAAATATTTTTTACGCCAGGGCGTCAAATATGAAACTGGTCACAAACGACCATCAATTTACATATATTCTTTAATCTAAGTTAAAATATTATTTACATATTCACTCAAGAGTGCAGTATATATTTAATTTACAATATCAAAATAAATTTATTGTGGATTCCACGAATGATTATAATTTTTGAAATAACAAGCATTGACAGCTCAGTTGGATGTAGTACTATTATGTATGACTTATAATTAGCAGCTGTATCACATACCGCAATTACTGCATTTCACTGAGTAAAAAAACTTCCTTTTTCGAAAATGACGCTGTTCGTTATGCGTTGCCTGTAGTTCATTTCGTCCTATTATATACGTGGAGAGCTCCTGACGGGTGGAAAGTGATTGAGACAGGCCTGTGCAGGTGAGGAGGGGCGTGGCTGAGAGCGGTTGCGTGAGGCTGCATCTGGCTCCATGTGGGTGCGCGTGGCTCTTTGTGGATGCGCGTGGGTGGCACGGGTTGCGCAGAGCTTGGCGAGACGAGGTATGACAGGCCTGCGCGGGATGGTGAGGTAGCGTAAGTGGACAGGTTAGAGCAAAGCGGGGAAGGGCGGGACGGAGTAAGGTCGAACCGGGGTGAGGAAGGCCGGGTGGAAGGGTGGGGAGGGCGTAGAGAGGAAAGGTTAAGTAAGACGGGGCGGGTGGAGCGGGGAGGAGCCAAATAGGGAGCGGAATGAAGCGGGGCAAGGCGGAGGGAGGGCAAGCGGGGCGGGCCGGGGAAGTGAGGTTGAACGGGGCAGATCAAGGCGTGGGGAAGACGTGAACACTGTAGAAAGGAAATTCTGATTAAGGCGGGGTGAGAGGAGCGGGGAGAAACCAAAAAGAGACGAGCGGGTAGACCTGGGGCAGGACGTGCCTCGCGCTCTGCGTGAGTGGCGGCATGCATGCAGAGCGAGGCAAGGCGAGGAGAGGCGGGGCGGAGAGCGGTATTATAGATAGGGGCGGCTCGTAGCGGGGTGGGGCGAGGCAGGGCGGGTGAGGCGTGGTTGGGCGAGGGGATGTGCGGTGGAGTGGGTTGGGATGGGGCGTGGCGTGGTGCGGTGGCGGGGCTTGGCGTGGCGTGACGTGACGGGGTGTGGCGGGAGGGTGTAACGTTTCGTACAGTTCTTATATGTTTATTTACATTTTCGTACACAAGTAAAGGGTGATGTCCTTCACTTGTTGAAATGAGGTTAGTAACGGATATTGAATAGAAACAGAGAGAGAGAATTGAACGTATTGATGTTCCTCTGAAGATAAAATTGTAATATAATATTTTGCGAAGTACGAAGATTGTAATACTTTGAAATAAAATATTAATTTAAGAATTTATGTGTTACTTCATATAAAATAAGAAGTAGCAGCAGATATAGCAGCATATGCAACCAAAGAAAATTGGTGGCAGATGCGGAACGTTACAAGGGGCGTCGCGGGGGGTGGCGTGGCGGGGCATGACGGGACAGGGAGGGACGGGGAGGAACGGGTTAGGGAGGTGTGTGGCGGGACGTGGCGGAGCGGGGAGGGGCAAGACGGGGCGGGACAGGACAGAGCGGGACTGGACGGGAGGGACAGGACGGGACGGGGCGGGACTGGACGTGGCGTGGCATGGCGGGGCGGGGCTGGGCAGGGCGGGGCGGGGCGGAGAGGGGCAGGGCGGGGCGGGGAAGGTCGTGGCGGGGCAGGGCGTGGCGAAGAAGGGCGTGGCGGGGTGTGGCGTGGTGGGGAGGGACATGGCGGGGCAGTGCGGGGCAGGGCGTGGCGGGACGGGGCGTGGCGGGGCGTGGCGGGGCGTGGCGGGGCGTGGCGGGGAGTGGCGGGGAGTGGCGGGGCGGAGCGGGGAGGGACGGAGGAGGCTTGCGAGTAAACGCGGGGGCTGTCGCAAGGCGGCCGAGGCGTCGCGTCGCCACTTGTGCTGCGCTGGCGCGCCGCCCGCGCCCGGCTATTTCGGCTGCGACTCACCCGCGCCTTCTCTATCTGGCTCACTCCCCCGGCCGCTTGCGGAACCTCTCTTGCTTTTTCTACGCTCCTTCTGTCCTCACGCCTTTGCTCGTCACTGGCTCACACGTGGACATTTCACACGTGCTTCCTCTTTCTAGATACGTCTGACTTAAAGTTCGAGAGTGCAGAGTTTAGCAGAATTGTTTTTTCACAAACGATCCGCAATTAGTTTTTCGAGTTCGATATCGACGTATATCAATATAGACAGACACAATATTGAATGCATTATTATAATACAGCCTATTAACTATGGTTGGGTCATAAAGTCTGATAATTTGTTAAAAAGAAGCATCCAAATGAGCCCATGTAAACATTTCTTCCCAATATCAGAGAGCAGGACAACTTTTCGAGTCATTCATTTCGACTGACGAGTGCAGTTTAGTACTTCATTCGACAGGGTCCCCAGATTTAGTGGTCTTTTAGTTGCTTTGGTTCTATTAATAGAGGTGTAATGATTTGGAGCATAATAACAGCTTCTCTGATGTGATGTTAAGGATTTAAAAATTTATTGGAAACTATATTTTATATTATTTTTCACGAAAATGTTATTATACATACTTATGCAAAAAAGACAAAAAGTGAGGACACTTTGAATTTAATCGAATTTTAAAAACTTTGAAGATGTGTGTAGTTTTGGTGACCATAAAAAAGTGTTCAAAGAGAATGTACAGCTCCCTCCTCCCCAATCAGATGTTAAACGATTTTAGAATTTTTTGGGGGGGGGTATGTAATTCAGGTTTGATTGCAAGAAGAGCACAACCATCCCCTACCTTGAGAACGTGCGAAGAACTAATAAGAATGTGCGGCATACTGAAACTTTTCCTTCACTTCGTGCCATTACTCAACAACTACGCATATTGAAAAATAAAAAAATAAAAACAGTATCATCTAGCGTACTAAAATCGAGGTATATATTGTATTGAGAAAGAAATATTTCGCTCTAATATTAGAGGTGCAGATCACTAAAAAATAAACTTTTGCAATTTTCAAAATTTCAGTTTTTGTAGAAAATCGTAATTGTAATTTATTTGTAAATACACTTTACTCTATTCGCGCAAAAAACGTGAAGAAAAAATGTACAGCTATTTTCCAGAAACTTTTGAAAATGTCACAGAGGTTTCATGTAAACTAACCACAAATTAAAATATCTTAATGATGTCCAGAACTGTATAAGTAGATCTTACTCCTGAAATATTTACAAAGTTTCATCTCACAAGGTAATTTACACGTGACACGTACACGTACATCACAAGTTATGTGTGACACGTACTTACATCCATCCGACCAGACATCCAGATTTTCGGGCGGGGGGGGGATTCCAGTTGGACCCCTGCACCTATCTGAACAGTCCTTGAATAAGCACTAACATCCCGATGTGTGTCAAAAGTTACATTTCAAAGGAATCTTAAAAACTGATTCCATGACCAAAAATTTGAAATCGTATTTTTCAGGTGATTCCATCAAATATAATATGTATAGGTATAAAAGGTAAAAAAAATGAACTGTTTACCACTTTCAACATTATATTTCATTAATCTTAATTGCTGTGACCTCAACCCAACATACACCATTGTCAGGCACGAATAATACTCTAGATAAACGAGCTTCCGTCGTCTCATGACACGCGCATTCGACCAGTGTCAAGTGACGTAGAGGGGCGCGCGTGCGCGACCTTCGCCCTTTGCCCTCCGCCCGCCCGCCCGCCCGCCTGCCGGACCGGCCGAGGCTGCGACGTGTCGCGGCCGCGAGAGTAGTGTCTCGCGTGGGGGGGGGGAGAGGGGGCGGAAATTCCAATAAAGGCGAGATCGACTCTGCAGGGCAGCAGGTGCCGTCGGCGGCGCATCGGGTTCGCACGACATCAAAGCACGCTGCACCGACACGAAGGCGGACGTTTCGGTTTTCAAATTTTCATCGACTCACACGCCGCCCGAAAGCGCGATTCGACGCTCAAGAATTTGATGGTTGTGTTGGAGATAAGGTGCTGAACTTCTTTGGTTTCCTCTGACACGGATTCATAAAGAGTTAAACCGATAATGCGTTAGGAATCTATGATTCGATTACATCCACAATACTTATGGAAATGTTGAACGGAATATCATTAATTTTTTCTTGCTAAACATCTGTGATTCATAAGATGTACGCTGGAATTAAAGTGTCAAATACGATCACGATAATAAACGTAAAAATCAATCTGCACCATGAAACCTGCGTTTATTTCGTACACTTCAGTTTTGAAAATGAAATATTTCAACGATTCAATGAGAAATTAAAATTAATGAATATATATCCATTCAAATTCATAATCTATTTCGTAATAAAATATTGTTCGTATTTGAGAAACATATTTTTGAAACTTATACAAACGTATAACAGTGAACTCCACTTAGGGGAGCCTTTTAGGACCAACTCTAAGTTACTAACAACCATAAGATAACTCAAGAGAAAATTTTGGGCATGACACGAATTTATTTTACTTCTGGAATAGATGTTTTTCGAACAATGTTAACGAACGTGATTTTAAATAATTTATATTCAAACAGTACAGATTAAAAATGTATTCCACGCAGTACACTGAAGGTGGAGTACATGCACGTCAATAAACGAAAGGGTACCGTTTGTTTAATTTGCGTGTTTCGTATTTAACTGAACAAACATAACACAAAAAAGATCGAGTGCATCATCATATCAGAAATCGTTGCGGTGAATTTAACGCAGGTGAACGCAATGTGTGCGTAACTTCAAATTATTCCGCAATAATTAATTGCACACAATAACGTCCAAATTCGTAACTTTCAAATGAGCACAAATGAAGCTGAATAGTACAACACGCAACACTGGCGACGTAATACATGATGTGATCCAAATGAACATTCTGGTTTCGTTTTTTTAATAATCAGTGAATGTTTGCACCTGCAAAATTTGTGTATCTCCAAAGCGTCACCATTACAATACATCAATGAACGTCAGTTGCTGTCAATTTTCAACCTAATTAATTGTCAATTAAAAATCTTTTTACACACACGAGTTCCGAATGATATCTCTTCTGTACTTAATGCTACCTAATTTTGAAGTATATTCCAAAATTTGACGAAAGTATTTAAAATTGAATTACTTTTAGATATAAGTTCAAACATTTAAAAGTATCTTACACCACTAACTTTTTTCACGTAAAGTTATTTTAGTATGGTGCATCCGTTGTAATAGATTAACTCTGATTGCGTCCCTGTGACTTTCTTGTACGATTCTGTTGTGTTAAATGTTAAGGTGAACTTACTGTTTTGAAAAGGGTAATGGATTAGTTGGCATAGGACAAACGCACAATGCAAACTCTGCCACTCACGTGTTAAAATTTCTCAAAACATAATAAATAAATGCATTAAAATATAGGTTAAGAAGCTAATCAGCAAATGGATGTCTAGGTACCTCCTTTTATTCATTCTTACTACACAGCTTCAGATATCCCATAAAATGCGTGATTGTCTCTAATTTGATAAACGCGTGTCACGTTTCCGACAAAACTGGTAGAATTTTTGTACCTATTTTTTTGGGGGGGGGAGTTGAAGATTGAAAAAAGAACTGGATTACCGACAGTTACTGTTCCGTTACAAACACGGTCTCTCATTACGGGGAAAGTTTGTGCTTTAAAAACTTAAAGGTACGCTCCAATTCAAAGAGTTTACACTATCTGTGATATGCTCAGGCCCTTCGCTCATGTCCATGTCACTTGCGGTTGGACGAGTTTGGTTTCGTAGTAACATTGTGAAGGTCACCTATAAGAATTTCGTTCCACTGATGTCATTTTACGTTTCCCATATAAAACTCTTATTCAATTATACGAGTTCTATATGGTCCAATATATATTTGAGATAATCAGTTTAAGAAATAAAAACAACTTAATTCCTTTATTGTACAACCTTTCAACATTTCAACAATTTTCGAACAAACTGAAGGAACACCTATAGGAGTTACTATTAGTAGTTTTTTTGAAGAAGTAATGAGAAAATTAGAAAAATCAGTCATGCAAAAATGTAATGTTTTATTCTATAAGAAATGCGTAGATGATACCATTTTAATACTTGAAAAAATTCTATACAACAAACATTATCATAATTTAATACATATAATGAAAATAAACAATTTATTATAGAAATTGAGAAAAATAATGTAATTAATGTTCTAGATATCACAATCCTTAGAAATGGGAAAAGGTTACTTACTAATTTGTATCAAAAAGGAATTTCAACAAATATAATTTTAAATTATTATTCCAACCACCACCAAAAAACATCGAGGCTATGGATTAGTAGATCGAGCAAGTGGGTAGATAAGTAAAATATATGTTCAAAACATTTTTTAATTTTTTAAATCACTTAAGTTTTCGCGATATAGGCTCATGAAGAAAGAAAATTTCCAGACCCAACTTTCGATAGCAGCATTCCGTACATGCGGTATCTATAAATTCGATTTTCCGACAGTTTTTCAAGATAGATTTTTACTAACTCAAACTGCAATTAAATTTTTTATCAACTGCAATGTATAAGTTGTTGTACTATTTGTTCATAAATATGGAAAAAGTTGTTATAAAAAAGGAAAGTATGGCTGATAATCTGATTTCAATCTTTCACTTTTGAGTTTTTTTTGTTTTTGTTTTTTGGGGGGCCAGAAAAATGTATCATGAAAGAATAATTTGACTTACTTTTTTTCTAATCTATCAATAGCTCTATGAGTACACCATGTTATTATTTCTAATATATTTGTAATACTGTACCTTATTTTTCTCTTAGTGTAATGATCGAAGTTTAGAGATCTGTTGCCGAGAATGCACACTTATCAAATAAACAGATAGATAAGAAAAGCAATTTGATTTAAAAAAAGAAAAGGTACGTAAATTTTAAACAGAAGAAAAATTGAAACACCACGTGGGCATGGAGGAAAAATAATATTCTTTAATAATAATACTGTTAATACAAAAGAAGCTACCGTATGACACTATCAAATGTTCCAGCTAACTAACTCTTAATACGCTGGGCTAAGAACACAGTGTCAGACAGCTAGAATTCTATGAATTTATGACCTTGGCAAATTCCCAAAATTAAATTATTATACTATATACAAAGATTAAACTATTGCTAGAAAGTTTTGTCTTCTGCAATCGCGTCAAAGTCCATGGTACACGGAAGTCCACCCCAGACATTGCGAGCGATTGACGACTGACCAAAATTAGCCTCGCGATCGCGATCGGTTTGTTGGCCACCCCTGACATATTGGACCATATAAAACTCTGATGTCATTTTAGTAGCTTATTCTGAGAAACGCGAAACTTAACGGAATACACAGAGTTCTACAATTCCATGCAGTGCGGTAAAAGTATGTGGTTTTTAATGTGTGTGTGAGCGCGAATTTCTTTTTCGGTATTTTTTCGAAATTTGGGATTTTGTCGATGATAATGTTGAAAACAAAATTTGGTTTAATGGTTGCTTTAAAAAGTGAACTTCCGTTTTGAAAGAAGTCCACTTAATTGACCAAGACAAAATTGAGTATTCAGTTTGTGGTATCTTCTGACCATCGACCGTAGACCATGTATATCACCCAGCTCATTGCTACGAGAAGACACACCTCTGCATGTCGACCTGGGACAAGCGTGATAGTCAGTTCAAGCTCGATTTCTTTACCGAGAAAGTAATGGAGAAGTGAAAAAATCGTGCTACAGAGGAAGCACCTTTTTCATATCACATTTGTTTCCAAAACAAAAGCTTTTGATCAATGGATTGCACATCTAAAACAATACGCAAGTTAAAAAACTAGTATGGGTAAGCAAATGCCCAAGTGAAATGTTTTGGCTCTATTTTCATTCAAACAATTGAGGCCGGAAATTTTGAAACCAAATTATGTGTCTATCCTTCTATGTATTTATCTATTGACGCTTCAAATCATGATGCATCAAAGTTCTTTTTGACCAAAAAATGGTTTTGATATTTCTTTTTGACAAAAAATGGTTAAACCACGATTCTACGAGTATGACTTTCCTAGTGAAAGTTCCGAACAACTTACGGTCTACATGTGGGACAGTTCCATGGAAGATTGCGGATAAAGTCGTAAAAATGTGTGGGGACAATATTACAATAATTCTAACTTCGGGAGTGTTCGAGAAAGGAAAGAAGCAATATATACCGTAAATTGAGAACTAGATATGCCCAGAGACCGACAGAATTTGATTACTCAGCTAACTATGTCGATAATTCTGTGCAAACCGCAATTGATGTATTGTCTGTAAATTTTGAAGTTATAACCATAGTATTTCAACACTTATACGAATATACACTCTGTAACAGAGCATTCAACATTATACACTCTGTAAGAACTCAATCTCTAAAATAATTTTATGAATTTGTTGATACTGAGTACAAAACAGTTATAAGAAACTCAAAAAATAAAGTGGTTTTACTGCATCTAGCTATAAAAAGGATGAATGAAATGTACGCACTAAAAGCTTGTTTTCTTTCAATTGATAAATGCCCAACACTGCTTAAAGACTTTTTCCCATAAGCAAGTGTCGAAGCTGGTTTCTTACTTTTCTGGAATTGTAATTTAAAATGTTGCATAATTAGATCAGGAGATTAGAAGGTGCAACGACACCTGATTGTTGAAGCATAGTCAATTACCCGGTCTCTGGGAAAATTGAAATGAGAAGAAATGAAAATTTTACGACTACCGAAAAGAAGCTACTACTTGAGTAGACAAAATTCTATGGTTCAAGTGCCATTTTCATTAAAACTGATTTTTCAAAATCTGGAGATATATATTTTTTCGAATCTCCTGCGTCTTGTTAGATGAATAATTTTTGCATACATTGGTTAAAATATTAGTAGAATACAAGTTTCAATGTTACAATCTTACTTTTCAGTTACAAATAATACAAGAAAATGTATGGTGTTGCAGCACCCCTAGGTGAATTACTATAGTGAAAAATGAATTTATTTTAGAACCTTCCCTACACCTTATATATTTAAGCCAGCAATTGTCTCTAAAAGCAATCTATTCATCAATATTAGTACTTTATATGATTTAAGGTTTACTGTCTTCAAAATATTAATAGATACTAGTAGTTCAATAGAAGTTGCAATTTTACGTTACCAATATAACAATATGTTATTACCGTTACCAATATAACAATGTGTTATTGCCGATACCAATATAACAATATGTTATTGCCGTTACCAATATAACAATATGTGCTGTTGTAGCATTATTAGTTTGTATATGTTTTTCTTGGTATCAGAATATGGTAAATAAATCGCCCATTAAAGATGCACACAATTTAGCAGAAATAATTGTATATTTCCAGAGGAATAAGTCCCGCAAATATACGTGAGTGTATAAACAGTTGCGGTAAACCGAAGCGGACTGAAGGCATTTTGCTTTTCGTTTTTCTCCCTCTCTAGCACTTCCAACAGCGTTCCCGTTTCAAAGAAGAGTGAAAGTATAAGTAATTCGCTGAGAGATTCGCTCATCTGCTGGCAATTAGCGCGGCCTCGCTGAGGGCTATGCAAATGCGAGGAGGCACAACTCCCGCCGTCCGCCTCCAATCTTTCCTCGCGAAGCGAGACTAAATATCCGCGACATCGATTTTTTTTTCGCTTTTGTATCTGGAAATTTCTCTTCAGCAAAGTATATCAATTTTCGGTTATTAGTTGAGTAAAGAATGCTTCGAAAGAATAATGACCTACCACGGAAAACAATAATTTGTGGACGGAAATGAAAAGGAATATTACTGACGCAAATGCGCATCAGTACTTCAGCTGTTATGTGAGAACGTTTTTTAGTTACTGAGGCGTTTTCGACCACATTATTAAGCAATTCCGCAATACATATTTAATTAACAAATTATATAAATAATCTGCAAGTAATATATTATTAAACACGTATCAATATTTTAATTGTATATTCTACTAACACTTGATTATCGGACAATGGCACAGTGTTTCTAAATGGGAACACATGCTTGAATATTACCAGACCGCTTACGTCACTTTGGCCGGAACAAACAGAGCAACGCCACAGCACATGGCTGTATGTTAGTGCAGGGGATAATATATGGTCTATTCTCCTGATAGTTATATGGCTCGAAGGCAAACTCCAGCGTAGACACGACGTTTCAGCCTCTGGGATTTTCCTCAACTTTGTTGGAACTTACTTTCAACCCTCTTTCTCTGTAGCCGCCTTCTGAGGTACAAAGCAGCGATATTGCAACTCAAAAGACGACGCCTCTAGGCGTCAGTGTCAACAGCCACGGACCACAAAATTCTGCACAGTTGAAGACCTAGAGTTTGTGAAGCTAACAAAAATGCAAATGTATTCTCAGTAATTTTTTAAATCGACATTCCTCCAGAGACAAAAATAAGATGCTACAAGAAGGTAGGTAGTTAATAAAGAGTAAAGAAGTTTCTAAAAAGTTGTTTGTTTCATAAAAGTGATTTATATAAAATATATGTTTCGTATCTAAATAATATCAATATGAAATGTTCTCTTCGTAATAATAATTCATAAATATCAATATAAAATGTTATATTCATTTAATTTTTATAATTATATTCGTCTTAAGTTTTTCTGTGCTGTATAATTAACTAGCCAGTAAACAAAGACTTGACTTCATAAAGTTTACAGCTCTAAA
The DNA here is from genome assembly GCA_031308135.1 of Acheta domesticus. NCBI lineage: Eukaryota > Metazoa > Arthropoda > Insecta > Orthoptera > Gryllidae > Acheta > Acheta domesticus. The sequence goes on from JAHLJT010009436.1 coordinate 241,814,235, forward strand.
ATTGCTATCGTATGTCACTTCTTTTTTGTTGTAAATTTTTCTTCGATGTATGTGCCATATCAGAAGCAACCAAATATCCTATAATAATGTTCACATCGATAAAATAATCAGAAAACATCATGCCTTTACTATTGTCGTTTTACTAGCCAACAACATTATCGTGTCATCTGTTACAACAAACGAAATTCATATGTGTAATTATTTTCTTCAACTCTCACAAAAAAAGTAACCGTTCAAACTTCATGTTACATTTTTATTTACGCACTGTTCTTTTTAGTTCTTCTGTATAGCAACACCACCTTAACAACATTTTCACTACAAACAGTTACTAACATTTACACAACTATCATTTAAATAAATATTTCTTGAAGAGCATATCCTCTTGAAGAGCTCACTTCTCGCTTGAGTGTCTGGCGTGAAAGAAGCGATCATGTGCGTCGACGCAATTTTCGCCCAGCGTGCGTCCCGCCACAGCCGCCGCGCCCCCCTCCGGCTGCCCACTTGCATCTGCGACCGCAGGCGCGACACTCCCTCCCGCGCCGCGCCGGGCGGGGCTCATCGCTTATTTAGTGCTTATGCGCCGCTCTCTCTATGCAAACGAGGCGAAGAATCCGCCTGCGCGCAGATGGTGGCGCGCAGCGGGTGGACGCACGGCGGCGGCGGCGCTCGCCAAGGCACTCGCAGCGGAGGTGGAGGTGGAAATTGTGTGAGGGTGGTGGTAGTGGTGGCGGGGGCTGGGCTGTGAGAGGGGCGGTGGCGGTGGCTGGGGCGGGGTGGAGGCTGGTGCAGGGGCGTGGAGGGGCCGGGGACGTGGCGGGGGCGGGGGCGGGGACGTGGCAGGGGCGGGGCGGGGCGGGGAGGGGCGAGGCGGGGGCGAGGGCGAGGATGGTGGCGGTGGCGCTGGTGGAGGCAGAGGCGATGGCGGCGACGGTGGAGTCAGAGAGGGTGGCAGAGGAAGAGGAGAAGGAGGAGGTAGTGGTGGCGATAGAGGGGGTGGTTACGGAGGTGGCGGCGGTGAGGCGGGAGTTGTTGGTAGCGACGCCGCGTTACCGGCTCCGGCAACGTTAGCGACGGTAGCGCGGTGGCAGTGATGGCAGCAGAGGCAGCGGCGGGGCGGCTGGGGTGGTGGCGGCGGGGGCGGCGGCGGGGGCGGGGTAGTGGTGGCAGGGGTGCGGGCGGTGGTGGCGGCGACGGTGGTGCTCGGGTCGGTGGCAGTGGTGTTGCTGGCGGTGGGGGGGGGGGGAGAAGAGGCAATGGTGGTAAAAATGGTAGCTGTGTGTGAAGCACAGGCGGGAACGTTGTCGGTACTGGCGGCAACGGTGACGTCGTGGAGCAACAGAGATGTCTGCAGTACTGACGGGGGTGGAGTGGTGATGGGGGAGGTAACGCTGACCGACTCAAATATTAACGCGACCGCTGCCTACAGCCGCTTTGCCGCACAGCGGTGTCAGCGTGGGGTCCTCATGGAGTGGGCGTGGTCGTGCGAATATGCAGCGACGAAATGCGCGCCGTTTGGCTTGCGCGATTTGGGATGGCCGGTGTCCAGTGCATGTATGCAGCAATGGAGATGCGTATGTGCGTGTGTATCCTGTGATGTGAGTTACGAAAGTCAGGGAGAGAAGTTCTAATATAGAGTTCACTATTTTCGTAAATTAACAAAGGTGTTAAAATTTCTGATTAAGGTTTCATAGAGACATGAAATCGAATATTAGAAGTACGTAATGCTGTGTGAAAAAGGCATGAATAAATGTGTATATACCGGCATTATTCTCATAAAATTAGAAAAAATATTAGTTTCGTAGCGAAGTTATCATACAGAGTAAGGATATGGTTTAATATGTGTTTTTGGAGTTATGGTTTCTTGCTGCTTGAGGTATAATTATTTGAAAATGTATTGTTGATTGACGTTACCGGGAACATCAACTGCTATAGTCATCAGTACCGTTAGTGTAATGATTTATATATCCCCAGAACTGATGGGTTTCGCCCCCGCGTGATGGTCCGATGTGGCGCTCACCTACACGCAGTAATGTGAGGGATATCTTCCTCCAGGTTTCTACCCCTAGCGAGTTAACGCCCAAACCGAGATAAATTCTAAGCTCCCCACTGATCTCCCGGTATGTGTGATAGTGCAGTGCAAATAAGTGTTTGTATGTAAGGGAAGAAGATGTGCTGCCTTTGGGCTATTATTGTTCTTGAAGGCAGTACGTTTGTTTGACATGTCAGGGTGCTTTAGTATTCTCTCTTGCCAACATTCTAAAGGAAACGCGGGAAGCCCCGTTCCTTTGACTTCTCCCTATCAATCGTAAAGAAGATTTAAAGGTAAAAGGTTCTGACTGCAGCATTCCGTGCTCTACCGCGCCCACTCCTGTAAGTATTTTTAGTATTCCAAAGGAACATTTTACTTAGATTATTCGTTTACGTGTATTTTTGATCACTGAGAGCAAAATCGAAGATGTTAAAAGTTGGTTTTTGTTAATTTTTTTCCCTATTACTCGTAGACTTATATTTGATGAAGGGCTCCAACAGAAGAAGAAATCAAGTATCTGAGTTACTGGAAACGGCTTGATGAAAAACAATTGACGCTTCTCTGAAAAAGGACAGTCGACTGTTTCAATTAACTAACTTGTCTATTTAATAACAATGTTTTGTTAATTTTACTTGATTTTTCTTTGCTATATTTTGTTTTGTAAGGTTTCCTCAAACGTTTATTTATTATTCTATACCTAAAAGTAGCCACATTTCGTGATTGGTAAAACGTATTAAAATTAACTTGTGGTGCTACAGAATGGCACAGATTTTCCCGTATTAGTTTTCTATTTCCTTAGGTCTTCGCTAGCTATTCGGAATTGCCACAAACTCTTTCTTGCCAGCTGCCATCTATCACCGCACAAACTACATTATTTGTCATTTTCTTAATTTTTCGGTTTCCTATTGGTAGAACGGAAGTATTAATTTTAGAATATTAAAGAACACAAAAACCTAGTCCTAAAAGGAAATTTTCTTTTAAAAGTTATGTGCCATTTTAAAGAAAATTGCTTTTTAGCGCTACTAAAAATGCGAAATTTGAAACTCATTTTTACAGAAAATATTTGTTTTCAAAATACTTCCTTTTGAAGTTATTTGAAGCACTCACACTCACAAATATAATAATAATCTTTTCAAATTGCTGGTAATGTGCATATTAAAGATGTGAGAGATAATATAAAATAATTACATTTATGTAATTTTTGAAAAAACATAAAAATAACTCAAAATAAACTTTACGTCATATTAAAGAGTTAATTAGCACTATCTGTTACAAAAGTTTGAAGAAAATATTTGCAGCCATATATGAGAAAATGGCGTTTGAGCGTTTCTGAAAATGCGAAATTTTGAGCTACTTTTCACAAAAAACGGTTGTGTTTTCGAGAAACTTTACTTGACATTATTTAAAGCACATGTGCTCGTAAATATAATAATGTGAACAAATCGTTGCTAATGTAAATATTATCGACGTGAAAAACACGTGCAAAAATTTACATTTTTTGTAATTTTTGAAAAACCAACTTCCATAGAGCAATATGGCTTTTATGTCATCTGATAGAGTACATTTACCACTATTCTTACCAAAGTTTAAAGAAAACGTTTGGAGACGTTTTTGAGAAAATCTTGTTTTTGTAATTTTTTAAAATTGCACATATTGCACGCAATATTGCACGAAATATTGCACGAAAACTACTAAAGTTTTGAAAAACATTTACATGACCTTTTTGAAAGAACTTAATATGCAGAACAAATTTTATTTGAAGAAAAAATCTCTATCTTCAATTTTGTAGTTGGAGGAAGACGCCGAAAAAATTCAAACTTTCACAATTTTCGAAAATTCAGAGTTATCCGTGAAAATCAGACCTATGCCATGTTAATAAGTGTATTTTATTCTATTCATAAAAAAATTAAAGAAAAAAATTGGTGCCGGTTTTGAGAAAATTTTGAAAATCCCTGGGGGCTTCATATAAAGTACACCCAAATTTTGAAGAATCTTTTTAAAAATTTTCAAGCTTCGACTAGAATCAAATCGACCGGGGAATATCCATTTTGGAAGAAATCGTACGTATGGTTTAGGCGCTAGCAGTGTTCACAGACGGACAGACGGACAGACGGACAGACGGACGGACGGACGGACGGACGGACGGACCGACGGACCGACGGACGGACCGACGGACGGACCGACGGACGGACCGACGGACGGACCGACGGACGGACCGACGGACGGACCGACGGACGGACCGACGGACGGACCGACGGACGGACCGACGGACGGACGGACGGACGGACGGACGGACGGACGTTTTCCTTTCAATTGGTTTTTCGGTATCAAGGACCCACAAAAGAGGGTTTCTGGCTACACCACGTGTTAGGGGATTTTTTTCTTAATTTAACAATTGGTTTTATCCACTTTTTTGTTTTCGCGGCCCGGCAATTAATTTTTTTCCGCCGAAAATTGGCCATTTTTTCGCGCAGGATTGCATAACTTTCCCTATACTACGTATATCACTCCGTGTATACGTACGTATACGGGAAAGTAAACATGTAATGATTAAAACCGGATTTCCGTGTTATTGCATCTCTTCTTTGCTAACTTGAAATTGGATGAAACCTTGACAGAAATTTGAATCATGAAACGGACATTATTTTGGTACTTGTTTTATTTTGCACGAAATTGCACGTTTGGGGGATTTATTTATTTGTAAAAAAACAGTAAAAACTGTATATGACGTGTGGGGAAAGAAATTTATCTGCGCACATTTTCTTGAGGGCCAGAATTTAAAAAAATACTGCAAGATACTGCTTGTTTTAGGAAATGCTGCCTGAAAACTGCACTTTGGGTATTTTAGTGGACAAATTTGCAAGATTCATAGTTTTATTGCATAAAATACAATTATCAACTTGTTTTAGTTTATAATTTTTAAATTTTTATTTAAGAAAAAAGTTTTTATGGCAACCCAGCAGTGCATTCGGGTAATTTGTGAAACCCGAATGGTCTTTATTATGTATCATTTCTGCATTTTGTTGCGCTATGAGCCGAGCGTCTGTACCTTTCAGGATGCCTATTGTGTCATAACAATTTTTGAGGGATGTGCGGTGTTGAACTCGGTCCGCGGCCCTTAGTTGCGGCCTCTCAGGCAAACGCAATGTTCGGGATTCACCTTCCCAATCGGATCACTTATCCGTTTTGTCAATTTTCATCGAACCTATGAACACGAGACTGCATACGCGTGTCACATTTAACCTTACTTCCGGGAGCGAGGCTTAGCGACAAGATGTTTTGCGTTTCAAATTTATCGAAATTTCTCGGCACAGATGTTGGCTTACGAGTTACGAGAAAGAATGAACGCAGTTTTTGACCGCTTTTAGCTGCGTGCACACGTACGTCAGGATGAGGCTCGGGACACAGACAAGTGTAAAAGTAGAACTAAGTTTTTTTCTGTCTGAAACCGTTTATACGATAGAACATACTTTCTCAGAAATGGACATAATTGTAAATAATAATGAAAATGTTAAGAATATTACGTGTGTAATTTAATTACTTTAGGTTTCTGAAGGTATTTTTGTACGTTTTAATTTATGCATTTACTTTTTTGTATTTTGTACTAATTTAATTTTGTATGTAAATAATATTTAAAATGAAATATGATTTGTTTAAGCAATTTGTACAAACTTAACTATAATAAAAAACTGAAATCGTATTTAATTTACCTTAAATTTCACATCAAAAATGTAAAACAAGTTGATCAGTGGATTAACTGGTGTTTACTACATAAAACCGTTTTGTAAAGTTTCGATATTTTTATTGCCTGATTTTGCACGTTCTGGTGTTTTTACTGCACGTTTTAGAGAGTCGTACTGCACGAAAATCCTGTCTTTATTAATGATGAATAGTTGTGAGTTTTTGTTCTTAATTCTTCAATTAAATAATAGAAGTTTTAAGTGTTCAAAACACATCTCGAGGCAGCAGGCAAATTCTAAGTTATGTGTGTCCTTGACACTGAGAATTTGATTGATAGCAAAATATGTGTCCCTCACTCTGCCTCTCTCCGTCCGTTTGTTAGCACGTCCCCCTTCAGGTCATCCCGTCTGTCCACCTCTATATCCCTGCCTTTCTCTATCCCTCAGTATCTCTAACTCTATCCCTCAGTATCTCTAACTCTATCCCTCAGTATCTCTAACTCTATCCCTCAGTATCTCTAACTCTATCCCTCAGTATCTCTAACTCTATCCCTCAGCATCTCTAACTCCATCCCTCAGCATCTCTAACTCCATCCCTCAGTATCTCTAACTCCATCCCTCAGTATCTCTAACTCTATCCCTCAGTATCTCTAACTCTATCCCTCAGTATCTCTAACTCTATCCCTCAGTATCTCTAACTCTATCCCTCAGTATCTCTAACTCTATCCCTCAGTATCTCTAACTCCATACCTCAGTATCTCTAACTCTATCCCTCAGTATCTCTAACTCCATCCCTCAGTATCTCTAACTCCATCCCTCAGTATCTCTAACTCCATCCCTCAGTATCTCTAACTCTATCCCTCAGTATCTCTAACTCTATCCCTCAGTATCTCTAACTCAATCCCTCAGTATCTCTAACTCCATCCCTCAGTATCTCTAACTCCATCCCTCAGTATCTCTAACTCCATCCCTCAGTATCTCTAACTCCATCCCTCAGTATCTCTAACTCTATCCCTCAGTATCTCTAACTCTATCCCTCAGTATCTCTAACTCTATCCCTCAGTATCTCTAACTCTATCCCTCAGTATCTCTAACTCTATCCCTCAGTATCTCTAACTCTATCCCTCAGTATCTCTAACTCTATCCCTCAGTATCTCTAACTCTATCCCTCAGTATCTCTAACTCTATCCCTCAGTATCTCTAACTCTATCCCTCAGTATCTCTAACTCTATCCCTCAGTATCTCTAACTCTATCCCTCAGTATCTCTAACTCTATCCCTCAGTATCTCTAACTCTATCCCTCAGTATCTCTAACTCTATCCCTCAGTATCTCTAACTCTATCCCTCAGTATCTCTAACTCTATCCATCATTATCTCTAACTCTATCCATCAATATCTCTAACTCTATCCATCAATATCTCTAACTCTATCCATCAGTATCTCTAACTCTATCCATCAGTATCTCTAACTCTATCCATCAGTATCTCTAACTCTATCCATCAGTATCTCTAACTCTATCCATCAGTCTCTCTCCCTCGCTCTCTAGCTCCCTCTGTCCCTCGGTCTCTAGCTCTCAGTCTCTCTCTCTAGCTCTCAGACTCTCTCTCTAGCTCTCAGACTCTCTCTCTAGCTCTCAGACTCTCTCTCTACATGGAATGTTTGCGACGATCTCCAAACAGTTGCATAAAGTGTAGTCAATTGTGAAACAAAGACGTCGCAATACTCCGCGGCGAAATCTAGCTGTAAACTATCCTTGGGTAGATTTATCATGTCACCTCTGCTGCACACGGTTTTTTGAAATGTCCCCTATTTATTAAAAGAATACCTAGAAAAATAATTTTGGCAATAATTGCTATAAATGGCACTTTGTGAATATTTTTATCTAAATGACATTTTCACACCGATGATGAATAAGGAGGAAGGTGGAAGAGAATGGAATGAAGTCTCAAAGTAAGAACAATAGATGCAATATATGTATTTGTCTTTCTCTTGAAGCATTAAAAACGTGTAATGGATACTCTATATTTTCACATTTACAAACGATGGGTGATATTAGAAGATAATATGGACTTCAATTTATTCAAAATGAACTGAATAAATTAATTTTACTCAAAGACCTTTATCAATGAGTGAGTAAGTTTGAAGAGTTTCTAAACAAAAACACTCTCTTCGGGCTACGGAAACCAAACATAGCATACAACTGATTCCTTGGGTAAAATTCATCCACCGGCTGCTTTGATCCGTAGGTTTTCATGGTTTCTCGGATCAATACCACGCGAATGCCGGCCCAGCACCTTAACAAATAAACCATGGACCACTTGTAACCTTCCCTTCCTCATTCTTGCTCCTTTCTCGCCTCCCCACATACACTTACACGAACTAATCTACCACTCGTATCGAGAGACCAGTCAACAGCATAGAGCTTGTTCCGTCTGGGGCAGTCACGCTGGAGGGAGAACCCCCCGGAAGAAGACGTGTAGGTATCAGATGTCTCGTTCAAGCAGAAAAGGAATGCTATTATGCCATTATCTTCCGATACATAACATTCACTATATTTTCGGCACTAAGAGGTTAACTCGGTAGGAAAGAATAAGTACTCGCTCACTTCTTAGCTACTAAAGAAAATACGTCTGAATAAAATATTTTCGGGAATTCTTGGGCAAGTTCCGTACAATCATTGTAAACTGCAAACAGATAATAGCTTTGGTAAGTGTACAATAATACATGAAAATATTTAATTGAAGAAACTTCTTAACAAAAAGTTGTATTATTGGCGCTGATCACCTTCGAGAACTTCAGTTCTCATATGTGTGTTCATGTTTTTCTGTTTTATTCCCAAATATTAAGATTACTGTTACAATCGATAAGTAATACAATATTGTCATAAAGAATTGTATTAATGTACGAGTACATTATCCAGTATTTTGTATTATAGCCTAACATGAAATAGTTTTTTCTCACTGCACTTATAATATTAACTTGCCTGGACAATAGCACCGTAGCCTCAGCATAAAAATGTTTACGATGATATAAACGTATAACGTTTTAAATTTGGATAATTAAGTAGAAAAATATTAAGAACGTCGCAATTCCCAAAGCTCGAAGTGCAGAAAGCAGGGAAACACGTATTAATGAGAACAGACCACTATTTTCAAGAAAATGCTTTCCATTGAACAGGAAGTTTCTGTCTAAATATAAATACAATTACAGTTTCGATACGTTCATTTAAGGAACGATTATAACAACGTAATAATTTATCATCAACGATGTAATAATTAGCAAATAATAAAACATATCAGATGATTTCGGAATGCATGCAATCAAGGGAAAATGAAAAATGTCTATACTAATAGGAAATAATTGAAAAATTTGTATTTGAAAACAAATTGGTATTTCAGAGAACGAGCAAGAGAGACTCAGGGGAGATTGTTTCGGGCAGAGACCGCGAGTCTCAATTATCAATCAAAACAAAGTCTGCGTATTATATCTTTCATCTCCTTGAGTACTTAAGAACCGACAACAGCCTAAATTAAATCTATTTTGGTCACTCAAACAGTGCCAGGTAGTAATTCTAAGATGACCCATTCAGAAACACTGGCCTTCATTACATCATGGAGGAGCAGAATTAGCAAATTGGCAGAGCTTCGGCCAAACCGCACGAGAACTTAATTTTCATCTCTGAATAAAAGTGATCTGACAACGGAACATTTCTAATTATGAATACTTAAACGACAAATAACTACAGTACTCCAAATAAAGCAAAAATTGGGAAATCAACAATAAAAAAACTTACTGTTTAAAGGAGTCACATTAACAGACAGACAAACAATTCAGTGCTTCCAAGCCCACCCAAACATTTCACGCCCTCTCTGCGCCATCTAAGAATACCACCACGCGCAAACAGCGAGTCACTCACCGACGGCCGTAAAAATGCCCCAGAAGCGCGTGAAGGGGACGAGGCACTCCCAGAGGCACTCGCACTTGGTATCCTGGTACGAGGACATGGCGCCGTCACCTGCACATCCGAGCACCGGGCGGGTGGGAGGGACGGGCTCGCGGGGCCCGCGTGGCGACGCAGGGCGAGAGCGAGGGCGAGGGCGACACACGCGGGAACGCAGCCGCAGCGGCGGCCAGCGCGCCCTCCGCTTCCGGCAACGCGCAGCGCACTGGCGGCGAACGCAGAGGCGGCGGCGGCGCGCGGCGACAGAGCGCAGCACGCGGCCCCGCCCCGCCACGCCCCCTCCGCGCCGCGCGCCGCGCCGCACGCACGCGCCCCACGCACCCGCGCCGCGCCGCGCCGCGCCGCGCGCTTCGAACTCCGCGCGGAGCTGTGCAGGGGGACTTGGAGCGTTCCGACTTCCATTCCAAATCGTTTATTCCAAGATTTGTATCTCGAACTTCATATTTCATCAATGAAAAAGAATCGTGGATAATACCGCGCACTTCGAACACCGCGGGGAGCTTAAAAGCGGAACTTAGAGTTAACGAGTTGGAAAGATCCAAGATATGTGTCGGATCCTTGACCTTCATAATTAATCTATGAAAAAGAATCGTGGATAATCCCGTGCACTACTAACACCGCGTGGAGCTATGCAGGGGGACTTCGATCGTTCCGACTTCCATACCAACTTGTTTATTCCAAGATTTGTATCTCGACCTTCATATTTCATGAATGAAAAAGAATCGTGGATAATACCGCGCACTTCGAACACCGCGGGGAGCTTAAAAGCGGAACTTGGATCTTTCCAACTCGTTAACTCTAAGATATGTGTCGGATCCTTGACCTTCATAATTAATCAATGAAAAGAATCGTGGATAATCCCGTGCACTACTAACACCGCGTGGAGCTATGCAGTGGGATCATTGCAACTCCTATTCCAACTCGGTTATTCCAAGATTTCTGTCTCGATCATCATATTTCATGAATGAAAAAGAATCGTGGACAAACCGGTGCACTTCTAACACTGGGCTCAGCGGGAGTCTCATCATTCCATCAATTCTTTCGCGATTCGTTGCAGCCTTAGCCTTTTACCGCATCCTAATTCCATGACTCTTTATCCCATACGTCTTTTTCTTCCATTTCTCTTTTTTCCGTTGCTTCAGTTATTGCCACTTCCCTTGTCCTTCTCGGCTGGGTATCTCCTTCGACTCGGTATCCATTTCCAATTTTTTTTGTAGAAGTCTTCGAGAATTCAACTTTCTCATATATCCATACCGTTTTATTTGATTCATTTCGATCATCTCGCTGAAGGTTGTCTGCGCTTTCATTTTATGTCTTATTTCGTTATTTATTTTCTCTCACAGAAACTTAAGAATCCCTTCACTAAAACATCAGCTCTGTTGATAGAAGATTGTCTCTCATATTTTTTGTTACTGTCCAGATTTCTTCCCCCAAAGAATATTGTAAATACTCAGTTCATTATACTATCTTCCGTAATTCCAACTCATTAGTTCCAAGATGTGTGTCGGTCCTCTGATCTTCATATTTAATCAGTGAAAAAGAATCGTGGATAATATCGCGCACTTCGAACACCGCGTGGATCTATGCAGCGGGACGTGGATCATTTCAACTTCCATTCCAAATCGTTTATTCCAAGATTTGTATCTCGACCTTCACATTTCATCAATGAAAAAGAATCGTGGATAATCGCCGCGCACTTCGAACACCGCGGGGAGCTTAAAAGCGTAACTTGGATCTTTCCAACTTCCATTCTAACTCGTTAACTCCAAGATGTGTGTCGGACCCTTGACCTTCGTATTTAATCGACAAAAAAATCGTGGAGAAACGCCGCGCACCACGAATGGCTCAGTGAGAATTTCGTCATTCCATCAATTTTTTAGCGATTTTTTCAGCCTTGGCCGTTTACCGCATCCCAATTCTATAAGTCTTTTTCCTCCATTTCTCTTTTTTCACTGCTTTATTCCTGCATGTTCCTTGCTCTTCTCGACTGGGTATCTTTTTCAACTCGGTATACATTTCCATTTTTTTGTGGAAGTCTACGAGATTTCAACCTTCTCATATGTCTACATCCGATGATGTGAAAATTAAACGGAATTTCTCCGCAGTGATTTATTTTATTAATGTATGGATACAGCAAAATACGTTAACATCCCAAACTTTTCAATATCTTTATTTGATCTTTAAAACATCCATTATTTTCAATTATTTGCTTCCTGTATTTTTCATTAGTAATTTCTCTAGATCATTGCTTGCCAACTCCGTGCTCTATGACGTCACTGAAATCCGATCTCCTGTTCCGAACTGAGCTGCGGAGCAAAGGAAGTACCCGACGCGGCGGCTTGCGCACAATATTCCAACAATGATACGGAAGGGGGGGCGAAAGGTTAGGTTGGAAAATCGATTATTACGTTTTTAAATGCTAATAATTAATTAGCACTCACGGGTAGCTCACTGGTCAGCGTGCCCATGACGCAGCCACGGGTTCTATTCCCGATCCGTCAAGATTATATTGTGCGCTTTCTTTGCAATGTCCCGGCATATGCTGCAGAGTGACGTTGAGAAAGCTCACTTCTCAGGTTGAAAATACCCGAGTATGGCGTAGGGATGCATTTGTGCTAACCACACGTACTCCTTAAACTCATGGCCGCAATGCCGGGACGCCGCTGATAGGCCCAGACGTCGTCAGAGACTGTTACGCCACAGTACATACAGGCATACAATTACTATTTAGAATGTTTATTATTCATTCACAATATGAAGAATTATATAATAGAACATACATAATTACATAACTCAAAGCAATATCCGACTCTTTATCACAACCAGTACTGTAATTCCACTTCCGTTCTTCTATTAGATGTGATTTTTGGAAAAGACAGTTTTAACATTTTAGGACAATAATATTTTATACATTGATATATAATGTAATGAATTAGGTGGTTTTGAAACAATCATTAAAGTAAACAAAAAGATAACAAATAGGCACCCGGTAGGGTCACGTGAGATAATTTGGACTCCAGGCTTGATTATTTTCATGTATAGTTTTGTTTGAGAATATTGTAAATCCACGTAATTTTCAGTACCTTTTCCATAATATTCAATCTGCAAATTCCTTTACTCATCCCACGATTGCGGGCTATGTCAATTATCATAATTTATTTTTATTTCGCATATATCTCTTGGTCACGAAGCTACGTAATACATCTGTCAGTTGGATTTTAACGTATTGCCGTTCTTTTGAGCACACTAAACACACCGCCATTGTTGCAGTATCTATAAAAAGAAGCTTTCTACTCACACCGAAAGGAAATTAACGGGTGTAGATGGTTTCCCACTCAGGTTACCTGAAACACCGGCAAAGGCCCCCTGCCAAGGTTTTCGTTACCGCCGATCGCCATCTGACCCTCTCTGTTTTTCCTTTCCTCGACTTCTTCTCCGAGCGTCTCTTCTCACGGAGGAGAAGGCGACTCTCATGTAATTTCTCCTCCAATCGCTGCTAATCGCTGCTCTAGACCCTTCTCCAAAGTCCGTGCTTTCTCCATACTTGATTTTCCATTGTCCAATGTCTCTAATTATCGTAATACCGTCTTGAAAATCTTCAATGCCCCTTGCACGGTTGGAACACAGTTCCACTCTTCGAAGGAACTTTTATTCGCCTAATAACAACACGAGATCCTTTCGGTAGCGGAATGGCACCAGCGACTAAAGAAATTGATCGTTTTTCCGCGCGGCGTGGCGGGTGACGCTAGGCTGTGATACTGTGGCAGTCGCGCTCTTGCTGACGTCTATGTAGAACACCATGCGCTTTTTCCCGCGGAATCTCAAGTAACATGAAGCGTGAAACTGAAACAAGCAGCCGCGCGTCGCCGCCGCCAGTTGTAACCCACGTAGGCCTTTGCTTCCACAGTGAAACTGAATGGCACAAGGTCATCACTACGGTCCCCATTCCGGGACCACTACCTCCTCTTCAGGGATAACTTCGATTGTAATATTTTGTCGACGAAATGTTTTCCAAGTTGCCTAGTGTTGGAATTCGTAGCATTGAGGCGATATATGTTTTCCCAGGAGGGAATTAATTTCCAGGGCCTTGTATTGCCAACGTTCACTACAGCCGAGGTGCAGAGGTCCAGAGTTCACTAAAACCGAATCTTCTTGTACTTATTTTTTAATGTAAGTGGGTAATGTAACGGAACCAATGACTTGAGTTCACTATAAACGACGGTTCACTATATTCGAGTTCACTATAATTAACACTAATTTGCTTTTTTTCTGTTTTGGAAGACGGCCTTTACTGTGTGTTATTTTCTTTGCATCCCTTTAATTTCATTTTCAATGTATCGTCACACGGCCATTTTTCTTCAATTTCTTTACATCATTTTCATTTCATTTCCACCGTCGACATTTCCTCCTACACGTACTACAATAATCTGATAATAATCAAGTGCAGTAGTATTTGTGAAGTCGTAACCGATCCCATTAAGGGGAGCAGTTCTTCTGGCCGAGAGCACGACAAACGAGCGCCGGCGCCGCCTGGTACTTCTGCCTCGGCGGAAGTGAAGAAGAGAGGGGCTCCGGCAGGAGGGCAATTTGTCACCGGAGCCGCTCTTTCCGGCGATGGCCGCCCGGGAGGCGCTGAGCAGACGTCGTGACTAGGCCCTTCTCCAGGCGCGATGCGACGCGAGCCGACGCCTGGAGGTTTTCGTTATATTTTTTATTTTATTTATTTTATTGTATTCTATTGTATTTTATTGCATGCTATTGTATTCTATTGTATTTTGTTGATTTTATTGTATTTTATTTATTTTATTTGTTATTCATTTTATTTATTGTCAAGAAGTGTTAAAAACTCTGTAACGTACTACGGAAAGAAGTGTATTCTGTGCACGTTTTCGTAGATTCTGAGTTTCCTACCCTAACCCAGAAGGTTCAGAGCAGACTCACACGTTTCTGGATGTACTGCCCAAGTAACACACATGAACAACCAACATCATACTTCCACTATCTTCCCTTAAATAATTTTAAAAAATGCTTGTTTTGAATTAAATATTCGTAATGTAACTTGTAAATCTAAAAGTAAATGAAAACATAGTACAGATTTCAGACGATAACAAACTTGTTAAAGCCTTGAAAGTAAAATTAAAAGGGATAATCCTCATCTGATATGTTGACATCTGGAATTCTTAAGAACTTACTGTTTCAAAATTTACTAGCGGAAAAGTAAATTATTTACTACACTATACAACTCTTTCGTCTAATACAAATTTGCTGAGTGCCAGAGTTTCAATAAGTTTCTTTCGACAGAAGAGACAAACATTATGAAGGAACTGGTTCAGATATCTTCATGAAATACATTTCACATGACACTAAAATAGCTAATATTCTATTATATCGCTGAAATAGTTTCAGTTAATAAATTATCTAAACAACTACTAAAGATGTGAGCTAATTATCTGTAAGATAGACTAGGGATACTTGGTAATATTAGACGACATGATCGTAGGGAAAGTTCACAAAATCTACAGCGTTAATTTTTTTTTCTGGCGGGAACCCCTGCGATATCATTCTGTTTCCTGTTTTCATTTGGGGGAAAATCAAACACCCATTCAATTGAAGAAGCAAATGTTTTTTCCATTTATTAGAAAAATATTGAATGCATGTACGAAATAGTATTAAATCATCAAAAGTATTTATTTTCATTTTAACAAATGTTTGTAATAAACAACCTCGTGATAGTAAGTACACCGTTTATTTTTAAAATTTAATTTGAGGTAAGAGCTTCATAAAGAAAGCTGAATATATGTATTTTATTTTGCCTTGGTTATGATTTGAGCATTTAATCATCACTCCTCATGAGTTCGTGTCAAAAGTAGAATATTTAATATAATGTAATGCATTATTATAGAACGCATTGTGTCGGTTGTATAATTAGACTAATTATGACTCTTCAGCAAGGTAGTCTTCAATACTTACATTCAAAATATGAAGGTCATGGATGGAACAACCCGAGTTCTCCTTTTTTATAAGAAGAAAGTAACGAAAGGTTTGTGGGGCTATCGCGAAATAAATAGAAAGGGTATTTGTAGTGTTTTTAAATAAAATTGAGACAGGTGGCAAGCAGATTTATAAGGACTTTCGTTTCCATTAATCTTTCTTTATTCGACTAACTTGATACAACGATACATGAATATGTTTATTTGGATGTTACTATGGTGATAGAATATGGGAAAAGCTTTGGTTACTACAGTTCTTCCACGCCTATTTTGAATATATAATATAAGCATGATATTTAGAATACACATTTTGATGAATATAAAAAAGTTATGGAATGCTAATTAATTTGATATTTTAATAGAATGAATTTGATTTTACTTATGTAAACAAACTTACTAATCAAGTAGAAATGAAATTAAATATTTTCACGAATGGAAATCGCGAAGGTATCTAGGTTGTCGTCTAGTCTTTTCAGATCGGCGTATAGCCGTCTGTGCAACTGGTTCCTATTCTGCCGCTCTAGTCCTTTTAGATCGGCGTACTGCTGGTTGTGCAAGTGGCTCCTGTTCTGCCGCTGCTTCTTCGGTGTCGATATTCACTGGTTCATTGGGTGGTATTTCCGGTGCTCGAATTGGCTCATTTATCGGCATATTTACCAGATCCCCCAGATCCGGTTCTTGATTCTGCTTAGTACCTTGTGCAAAAGTTCTTCGGTTGACTTTGACTTTTCGGTGCGAGAATATCAGTAGAGCGTAGTTGATCGATGTGTCGCTTGAATCTGTACCCATCATCCAATTTAATGAGATAGTGTAATTGGCCAAGTTTCTTCATAATTGTTCCTAATTTCCATTGGTTCTGATTAGCTGAGTAGTAGCGCGCTTGTACACGCTCTCCCACGCTTAATTGTCTGGACGTTTTCGCTGGTTTATTCGAGTGTTGAAATTTTATCGGTTTCATAGCATCCAATTGAATACGGATATTCCGATGCAGGTATTGTTGTGCTGGTGATTTGTTGTTGATCGGTGGTGTTGCTCTGTACCTAAAAATAATATCCTGTACTTTCTTGCGCATCGTCCGTGAGTCGTTGGCCATTGCTGCTAACCTTTTTTCAGTGTTTGAATATTTCTCTTTGCTAGTCCGTTTGTTGCAGGATGTCCTGGAGCGATAAATTTACTAAGAATTCCCGCTGAAAATCTTCACTTGTAAAGATGGTTGCGTTGTTTGAAACAATAACTTCTGGAAAACCATGTCTCGAAAATATATCTTAAAGTAATTCGATGGTCAATGCTGAAGATGGTGCTGATGAACAGACTTCTATTTCGGCCCATTTTGATTTTGCATCCATGACAACGAAAAAAAATATCCTTGATATGGTCCTGCGTAGTCGATGTGTATCCGCTGCCAGTTTTCTTCCGGGTCTTCCCAAGGGTGAAGTGGTGCTTTTGGTGGATTGTTTTCGATAGTGACACATGCGGGGCAGGCTCGGACCAGTCGTTCGATATCTTTGTCGATTCGTTTCCAATATAAACAGCGGGGGGCAAGTTGCTTCATTTTGAAATCCCTATGTGTGTTCGATGAAGTTCTTTCAATACTGCGGATTGCAATGTCGGTGGTACACTACGCGTTGTCCTCTAAAGATGATTCCGTTATCCGTAGTGAATTCTGATTCAGTTGGTTCATTCGCTTGAAGTTCCTGTAATAATTTTGATACATGTTGATCTTTTTTAGTTTCTTCTTGAATTGATTGGAATGTTACATTTTGCGTGTAAATCCTGTTTATTTTCTCTTCATGTAATAAATGAACTTCCTCGTTGATGCTTGTTTCTGTGCGTGATGTCGACTTTTCGTCCACAGGTGCTCGCGATAAAAAGTCGACGTTTACATTTTCGGCGCCGCTCCTGTGTACTATTTTGTAGTCAAAACCTGACAAGAATGCTGCATATCGTTGTATATGTGCTTATGTCATTCGTGGTACTTTTGCGTGTTGATGAAAAATTCTTGATAAGGGTTGATTGTCCGTGACAAGTTGAAAACTTCGTCCAAAGAGAAACTGAAAAAATCGATCAGTTCCAAACACAATAGCTAATGCTTCTTTGTCCAATTGTGAATAATTTTTTTTCAGCATCTCTGAGTGAGCGGGATGCGCATGCAATTGGTCTCTCGTGACCATCGATCAAATGCGGCAGAATTGCTCCAATACCAGTACCTCCATCACATGCAAGTTCAACAGGTAATTCGAAGTTGAATGGCATGAGCACTCGGTTACTCACAATTTCTTGTTTTAGCTTGATAAATGCTGCCTCGCACCTCGCTGTCCATTTGAATGGAACATTTTTCTTCAACAAATTTCTCAGCGGGACTATAATTTTAGATGCATCTGGAATAAAACGGCTGTAATAAGTAATCCAAGAAATGTTTTGACCTCACCAGGTGATTTGGGTCGTGGCATTTCCGTGATTGCTTTCATTTTCTCCGGTGATTTTGAAATTTTATTGAATCCGATCATGTGTCCCAAGAATTGTATGCGTTCTTGAAAAAAGAGCATTTCTTGCGATTTATATGTAGATCGTACTTTCGCAGTTGGTCGAGACAGCTGATTAAACTCCTTTACATTCTTCGAATGTAGTTCCATGGATAATAATATCGTCAAAATACTTTTCCATTTTCGGAACTCCTCTCAAAATTTGATCAATCATTCGGTTGAATTCAGAAGGTGCTGTTTTAATCCCGAATGAGAGGTGATTAATTTTGTACGTTCCTCGATGAGTTGATATGGTTTGAATATCTTTTGATTTTTCGTCTACTTCAAGGTGCAGATATGTCTTCTATAACTCCAGTGTGCAAAAATATTTAGAATTGTGTAGACTATTTAAAATTTCGTCGATCTTCGGAATCGGGTAATGTGCGTCTATGAGTCGCTCGTTCACTCCACCTTTGTAGTCCACGCATAATCGAACTCCACCGTCAGCTTTTGGTATAACGACCAGGGGGGATCCCCAGTCACTTGTTTCCGTTTTCGTAATGATTCCTGATTCCTCCAGAGAATCCAGTTCCTTCTCGACTCGGCTGAAAAGAGCGTAAGGAATTTCTCTTTCTCGATGGAAAATTGGTTAGGCTTTCTCTCGTAATTTTAAGCTTAACTTGAAGTTTGAAATACAACCGACTTTTTCTTAAAAAATGTCCAAATATTGTGACATAATTTCTTCAATGACGTTGATATTACTGATACTGTTATCGGTGGTTTATGAGTTCTTCTCATGATCGAGTTCCTGTAGGTTGATTTTAAGTCGTTGAATCCATGCTCGTCCTAAAATTGCACCGTACTCTTCGGGAACGATGTAGATCTTCCTTGAATTGTTTGTCCGTTGTAGTTGATGTTGGGTTGAATTTTTCCATCAGGAATAAAAACATTTTGTGTGTAGGATCGGAATCCTATTGCACAAGGTTGAAGTGGGATATCGGTTTGAATTCCTGCGAACTTCTCTCGAGGTAGAAATGAGTATCCTGAGCCTCAGTCTACTTGGGACTTTATGGGTTTTCCTTCGATGTTAACTGTAACATAGTACCGGTTGAGTTCTCCTTCCGAGTGAGTATTTTGATACATGTCAATAATTTCGAATGATCCATAATCTTGCACGATAACATTTTTCTGTATATTATGATTCGAATTTGATCTTGATTTTGATTTTTTCTCAAGTAACGACGGAATGCATACTTTGAGTACATGACCAGGCTTCTGACACCTGGCTCATTTGAGATTTGACCTTTCAATTCTACAGTCATTCGATAAATGGTTGTTTTTTCCGAACCTGAAACACAATCCATCGATGCCTAGATCCGTATAATCGACTTTTCGTTCGCGTTTATTCGAACTTGAGCGATTTCGTGTCGATTTTGTTGAGATTGGTCGGGACCTCTTTTCTTATTGTCATCTTCCTTGACATACTTTTTTATTTTGTTGACACTACCAGTCGATGTCGATGTCGGTGTTCCAGTCGATGTCGATGTCGGTGTTCTTTGTGCCAACTCCTTCGAATTGATCTTTGATGCTTCTAAAGCTAATGCTTTTTAAACAATTTCTTCGAATTTTGTGGTTTCAGTTTGAAGAATATTCTCCCTGATGGAGTTGTCCTTGATTCCTCGAATAAACTGTGCACGAAGAAAAAATGTCTGCAACTGAATTCTGGCAATTTCATTCTGAAACAAAATTGCAGTCTCCAATGTCGGCTCTCGATGTAGCCACAAATTCTGAAACTGATTCATTATCCTGTTGGTATTTCGATAGAAGTTGAT
The DNA here is from genome assembly GCA_031308135.1 of Acheta domesticus. NCBI lineage: Eukaryota > Metazoa > Arthropoda > Insecta > Orthoptera > Gryllidae > Acheta > Acheta domesticus. Next base: position 241,834,189 of record JAHLJT010009436.1, read on the forward strand.
GTTGCGCCACAAGAACATTTTTCTTTGGTGCTAAATGCATTTCTAAAAGTGAAATGAGTTCGTCGTACGTTTTTTCTTTTGGTAACGTTGGCGCTGCCAGTGCCGCAATCATGTTAAAATATTTTGCGCCTATTGAATTAAGTAATAACTTAGCGCAATAATCTTTATTTTTATCTACGTTCTTCATTTCTAGATAATTTTCGAATCTGGATTTATAATTTCTAAAAGATTCTTTTGTAGAATCAAAATTCTCAAAATTTGGCAAAAGTGCCGTATTAACAGTCACTACTGGTGTGTTTACTGTTGATTGACTAACCGATGTATTCTGACCATCCGTTTTCCCTCCGAAAGCTCAAGAAAACGTGGCACATTCATCGCCTGCACGAAGAGCATCGGTACTCATAGCGCGCGCCGCACAGACAGAAGAGAGCTACTGATTAGTTCTCATAGTTATCACAAGAGTTCACTAGAATCGCTTGGCTAGGATAACAGCGAGACATACAGCACATCCCGTTCCTTTTCGAAGCGTGTCGGCAAGCAGCGAGGTTGAACGGGCGTAGCGTGTCAACGTGGACGCCATCAATTCAGACAAAGAAAAGGCATCAGAGATCTTCAAAGACAAAATGAAGAGGTAACTAATTCTTTGAATTAGTGCGAAGAGAATTACTATTTAAGGATTAATTAACAAGATGTTTTAAGAACAGTGGGAAAAGGGGAAGGAGCCCTGTTACTTATAATTGATTAAAATCTAACACATGGTTTTTATATCATTCTTTCTCAGCTTTTCTTTTTGTTCTTTATTTTCTTTATATGCTCTTCGCTTATATTGAATTGAATTCCACTGGATATAATTGGAAAATACTAGCGGGATATGGTTAAAACATTTACGTTTGCAAAAGACGAATATTTAACCACACCGTTGGCCCAGAGAGAGTTCTACTGCAAGGGAGCTTGGGTAACGGTACCCGACCAGCGGAGCGAGCAGCGAAGAGAAACACCTAGCATCAAGGTCACCGAAGTCGCCACTGCTCGAGTTTCAGAAGACGGCGAACGAAACCCCGTATTGTAAAGGATTTCAAAGTAAGAAAGTTCCTTTTACAAACGTTCTAGTGCCCATAACTCGTTTAACGAAGCAGATGGAGTAATTCTGTGTAAACTGAGAAAAAGATTTAATGTTCAGCTAGTTAGAGAAGAGAGTATTTTTTTATAACTTACAGAATCAATCTTTATTTATCCTTATTCTTTGTAAAAATAGAAACAGTAAAAACTTAATTTTTGTGTTACATGAAAGAGAATATAAATGGTACCAAAGAATGTGTGAAGTCCTAGTAAAATTTTGATTTGATGAGAAAGACAGTGTAAATTAGTAAAGTAGCAAAGAGAAGGGTATATAGATTTAAGAATTTTCTTATGTATTCTATTTTCAGAAATTGACACCGTATTTTGTGTTTTTCTATGTATTTATGAGTGTCAAGTGTATGAGAATTCTATGCCACAAAATTTTTCATCTCAAGATTATAGTAAGGTTTTTAAGAAATCTGTGTTTTAATCTGAATGATTCGCGACACCGTAGTGTAGAGAACCCACGTCCTTGATCCCACCAATCTCAATTTTTTTATGTGGCCCACCGTCATCCCGACTGAGCTACCAAACATCCTAGGGAGATTATTAAAAATCCCTCTCCCTTATTCCGAAGGCGGTGGAGGTCGCAGTATGTTTTGTCAGTATCTTTTCAAGCATTTGTCGTTGCAATTGCATAAACTGTGTGAATTGTTCATTCTCCATTTTGATAATAATGGATTTTATTTATTGTAATTTATCACTTTTAGATAACATAGCAAGCAACTCGATCCACCCGCTAGCGCTACCTTCCAGTGATATTTTTAATTTATCTGATTTTTTATTGATTAATTTCACACAAGTAACTATTTGTGTTTTTGGAATTGTTAAAAAGCGTAGATTTTATTTAGAATAAATATTATTATTTGAATGTATCTAAAAAATGTCGATGTCAATTGATATTGATTAAACGATTTCGTTTACATACTGTAATAATCCGCAATTCTTTCCTATCAAATTTCACGCCCCCACATTAAGCTTACCACTGTAATACCCTCGTTTTTTTTTAATTTTAAGAAATCTTAATTGGAAACGTGAACGTGGCACACGTGGGTGGCTAGCTCAAAACCATGTCCACTGGATGCTCCTGAAAAATAAGAATACTTTTTGTCGTGGGCTGAAAACACCGCTCTACGAGGACTCGGTCGATGGATCTTATACTTACGCTTTGGTTACCAATAATACAACGGGAATAATTTTGAAATACCTAAATTCCATTGAATGAAACGAGAATTTATATATGCACGTAACGACATGAAGTATAGTACGTCTCTTTTTTTATTCTTAGAAATTTTTCATCATATGTTAAGTGACATTATATGGTAAATGGGTGGAACTGTTTCTTTCTATTCATGTGTTGAAGTGACGTCCACGCCTGGCAATAATGAGTTAAAGAGTCTAGTCTGGTTGATAAGTATGTATTTGTTTTCTAACGGAAAGTTTTTTCTTCTATTGTTTTTTTCCCTCAGCCGTACCAGACGGTCTCTTTTCCGTGGCTATGAGGCGATAGAAAGACAATCTGGTGTGAAGATGAGGAGTCGAAAGATTAGAATATTGTAAGATGTAGGTTTTGTAATGGATTGAAGGCCTTCCGTCTACCCTTAAAACTTTAATTAATCTAATTTATATTTGTTGGAGGTGTTGATGGTACGAATAAATATATATATATTTGACCATATAGGATCAATCAACATAGATTTCAGGAAGAATTTACAGCAATTTCAATTTCAATTTATATTTGTACTATTTAAAAAGTACACGTATTTCAGAAAGCGTACAAACATTCAAAGATATGTAAGATGTAAAGTCAGAATTCCAAGATTTACCAAATGTAAAACAGGTAGGATAAAGCAACAGAAAAATTATTTCAACAAAGTAGATTGTGAAGGATGATTAACTGAAATGGGAGGTGTAGTTAATTAGATACCAATTACACATTTCAATTTAGTTTTGTTCTCCCAAAAATGTTCTGACTACACAACACAGCTTGGCGTCCTGCAAGCAAACATTATTTTACAACCCCGTTTAAAAAAATAATATTTTTGTTAAGACTTAGCCTCTGGAAGTGCCTTCCTTTTCACGTTGCAAGGATAGCAGTGTAATTAAATTTCGTTCATTTTAAACAGCTTTTCGTCAAGAAAAGCAGATTAATTTTTCGCCAATTTCTCTTCGTTCTTTTTTAGCATACGAGACTTTAATTGCGTGGAATAAATCGACTCGAGAGCCGCAGCTTCCGAAGGAAGAAAATGAAATAAATATTTTCTTTTTGTTGTGAAACCATTTAGGCTTCATGTTCTGTGAATTAAAGTTATGTTTTGTTTGACAAGAGAAGAAGCAGAAGGGAATAATTGTGAATCATTAATTTCTTGAGCTTTTCTTGTAAACATTTCTAATGTTATTTCTTTCATAAGTGTAATGAATTTCTAAATATTACATTTTTAAAATATAATTTACAATGTCACAAAATGAGAGATCCTAGAAAATCTAATTACAAATTATTGAAGAAGAGAAAATGACACAATTCCCTATTAGGAAGTTATTTATCGCTTATTTTCAATTGGTCCACAGTATTCCACAGTATTATACCCTTAAGTAATTCATGTGAATAATGGTTTATACAGATATTTGTGTTTTGTTCATGTCTTTTAGTTCCTTTAAACAAGCTCTCGGTGGCAGGGATATCGTACTTCTTGAATCGAAAGTTCCTAATTTCCTAAGGGAATTCTAACTTTCAACTCGAATTTCACACCATACATGTATTTTACTTTCAGGTGTTATACCATTGTAAAAATTCAAAAAATTACATTTTATTATTATCAAATACAATAGCATAATTCACTCCTTATTCGAAGAGATGAAAAATTTGTTGTCAACGAACTCACAACCATTCTAAAATGAGTACCATATTAAATTAAACATTTGGGTATAAATAATAATACAAATACTTTTGGACAAAATCTGATCTTCATGAAGGAGAGGGTGAGCTGTTTGTATATCAAGTGATTTAAAGAACAAATCTCGGGTGATACAAGCCATCCATTCGTAGGTTATGGATGTTTCAATTCCCTGAAATTTCTATTATTTACAACCGAACGATTCAAACAGTATTTCCTTTATTACTTCCTGGTATACATACTTAAATACGAAGTAATATACATAGTATAGAGAATGTTGTAATGCTGTTGCGAAAAGTGGAGATTTTAACACAAAAACTCGTTTGGTGGTTCTCTGATATGGTAATTTCTTGCTCCGATATTTAGTAAATTACTTTCTCTACCACGTACAAGAGTCCTCGTTTGTAATATCTTAAAAGTACCTTAGTATCAAAAAAGTTGTTTTAAAACGTTCGTTCGTTCGAAAAAAAACTGCAGCTTTTTTTTTTCGAAATCTCCAAGTACGAAAAGTGTTCTTTACTATATTTCGAAGGCTTATTTTGTTCGTGAAATTTGGGGCCCGAAAAGTGAAAATAGGTGTGTTTTCATCACAGTATAAAAAAATTAATTCTACAGTATCGAAAAGTAAACCATCTCGTTAATTGAAAGTTTACCTAAACATTTTCTCATAAAATTTTGTAAATATTAAGGAATACGTGAATTTCGAGTCTTCGCACGCTTTCTAATTAGCAAGTGAAAAGGGTGATAAATCGATTGTCTGAAAAGATGTTTCGATAAACAATATGTTTATTTTGAATATCAAATACAAATCAAATACAATATATGAACATAGTGGCTATACAAAGCAAAGTTATATAAAAGATACACAGATTTAATGTTGCAAATGTAGTGGTTCACATAAACAATACTGAAAAATTACTGTATTATTCTTAGTCCTCGTAGCTTATACTTACGTAGTGACTATGTCAAGTGCATTAGTTGTAATCGTTTTATAAATGTGAAACGGTTGTTTGTATGCTGCTATAGGGTTCAGAAGAAAATTCTACAATGCAGGCGTCAAAATTGCCTAAAGCGACATCGCTAAGGGGTACGAGGTTGAGAAATATACATCGTAACAGTTTCATAATCAACGATAAACCTGTATTTTGGGTTCATCTTTTTAAATAATTCGTAGTTTTATGTTGTTAATTAGTGAAGGTATTTCCCCACCCCTTTTTCTTAAATATAACGATCGAGCTCCATCTCATGATATGCAAAAGTTATGATTTTTCACAGCATTTGGGTTATTGTCCAGAACAATTCAATAATATAAGAATATATCCTGATGAACTTCATAGGAAATTTTATAAAACTATAAGGAGAATTGGATTACGTTGCATGAAGAACATAACATTATCAATTTTGAATATTTCGTGACAAAAATAAATATTAAACTTTTAATCTCTTGTGCTTTTTGCTAGTGTTGAAAGAAAACAATGTACTTTCCAGAGGCGAATTAACAAATTTGCCGCTTGTACCCGTGCGAAAAATTGTCGCCATTTTTTTTTGCAAATCACACAGGAAAAAGTTATATATAATAACAAGTATAATTTGTGATTAAAAATTGGACTCATAATGTGACTAAAATACAATAATAATTTAATAATAATAATAACAATAAAAATGGCTTCAACAGAACAACGAACTAACCCGAGAAAACTATAAAACAGCACGGAACAAAACAAAGTATATAGTGTAAGAAGCTCACCGGAAATCCTGGGATACATTCATAAATAAAACTGAAAATGACATACATGGAAGACAAAATGCCGCATATAAGATAATGAAACATCTGAAAAAGACAGGAAGAGATACAATAAGGATTGATGTTGTGAAGAAAGAAGAGTGGATCGAACATTATAAACAACTATGGTACGATGCACAAGAAGATAATGAAATATCGGAATGTAAAGAAGGAGAAAATAACAACAGCATTGATCCAATCACAATACAAGAGCTACAAGAATCATTAAAAGAACTAAAGAATAGAAAGGCTACTGGAACAGACAAAATCAATGCTGAACTTGTAAAATATGGCGATCCACTCCTGCATTGGAGATTACAACATTTAATGAATCAATGCTGGCAATCTAAACGTATACCTGAAGAATGGAAAACAGTTGAAGTTGTATCAATATTTAAGAAAGGAGATCGTAAAAACCCAGAGACCTGCAGAAGAATTAACTTACTGAATTCAACATACAAGTTATATGCCAGAATTTTAAACAAAAGACTCCTAAAAATAACAGACTTGCTAGTGGACCGAAGAACAAACTGGTTTCCGAAAAGGAAGGTCAACTACTGACAATATTTTTGTTCTACAGCAAACCATGGAGAAACAAAGATAATTTAATCTACAAACGCATATGGCATTTATTGATTTTGTTAAAGCCTTTGATAAAGTTGATAGAAGGAAACTTTGGGACATTATGAAAAACTATGGCTACCCTACTCATCTTATAGAAACAATTAAAAGCATGTATAATAATTCAAAATAATTATTAAGACAGATTCCATTAAATCAGAAGAAATTTTAATTAAAAAAGGCGCTCGACAAGGATGTTCAATGTCGCCGACACTTTTCATCATATATGTAAATGACATATTTCTGAGATGGAAACAAAATATTAAAACAGGAATAAAATTGACGAAGAAAAATATTTTAAACCTTCTATTTTATGCAGACGATGCTGTCATAATCCAAGAAACTGAAAAGGATCTACAGTATGCCCTACACCACTTAAATCAGCTATGCAGCTCTTACAACCTAACCATCTCAAAAGACAAAACCAAAATATTAGCGTTTTGGGGAAAAGAAATTATCCGTTCAAAAATAATTCTAGACAATGTAAGCTTAGAACAAGTATTAAATTTTAATTACCTAGGATGTGATACAGAAGGACAAAAAGACATTGATAAAAAATTAGCAAGATTTCTATCCATCTGTGGGACCATACACATAACTCTTAAAAACAAGACCCGAAAAGATACCAGAATAAAATTTTACAAAACATTAGCTCTCCCGATATGGCAGTGAATGCTGGGTTCTAACGCATAAGCAAAATTCAGAGCTCATAGAAGTTCCTTCGAAGAACAAAAGGCTGCATCTTAGAAGACCAGATAAGAAATGAAGAAATCAGGAGAGATTTGAAAGTGTATAGCGCAAACAACATAATGGAATTAAACAGGAAAAAGTGGCTGCAGCACTTAGAAAGAATGGAAGAAACAAGACTGCCAAGATTAGCATATTTCTACAAACCAAGAGGGAAAAGAGATGTAGGAAGACCCACGAAAAGATGGAAAGATACAGTGGAGACGGAACAGGCGTAAGCCTAACCCGTGAAGTGTAGAAGAAGAAGAATTTAATAATTTAATTAATAATGCGTGTTCAAATTTTTCTACGGAAAATCAATTAATTTTTAAATCCCATATTTTGATGCATAGAAATTACATAAATTCATCGTGCTTTTTTCTAGAAACGCATATTTTTTATTCTCCCGCTGTTCTACCTTTAATTCTTCAAATAAGGCAATGTCTATATTTATCACTAGGAAACATGAACGAATTAATACACCTTCAAACAGAGTATTAAAATTTGGTGTATTTAAATTTGTATGATTTCTAAAATGTATATTAGAATAATTTATTACCTATAATTTGAAAAATTATTTATATATAATTTATTAAATTGTCCGTTAACCGCTAAAACAATTTTTCTCCGATTGCTGGATTGCAAAACCTCCAATATGGTGGAAATTCTGCTAATTACAACAGTGAATAAACTGACTGCACCAAATAATTAGTAGAAGTTGTAAGAATTCCTTTCAAGGTACCTAACAATGAGGTAACATGAGGACTCCTTTCCACAGAACACTAAAAAGAAAACAAGAAAAATCGCCGGCGTCAAAAAAGACACACTTTTTAGACCCAATTTTAATACACAATTTTCTCCGTCCCAACAATTTTGCCCGCCGTAGGCACGTGCCTCCTGTGGTTAAGCCTAAATCCGCCCTTGGTTCTTTATATTAAACAATAATCTTTTGGTTACAGTTCCATTAACGTATATAGTCGACCTCAGATATGGTAAACGTCAAGGGACTAACAATTTTGGTTCTCTGTATCAGAGGTTCACTACATACATGATAAGATTAAATAGAATTTATCCACAATTATTGATTTTATTAATATAGAGATATATCAAAATACATTAACAAAGAAACTGAAAATTTCAAAATCTTAATTTGTTCTTAAAAATCAATTATTTTCAATTGTTTGCTTTGCGCAATTTAGATTAATAATTTCTCTAGATCCTCCAGGGTTCGTTTTCTCTCCATACTTGATTCTGTGTTGTCCACTGTCTCGCAGTCCTGTCTTGCAGGACACAGCCTTTGCAACTGAGAGGCATGAGGTCATCAGTAAGGTCCCGATTCTGGTCCGTTACCATCACCTCAGGAGAGACTTCTTCGAGTATGACCTTTGGAATGTGACATGTCTATAATACGAACATAAAACTATGTGATATTGTAGATATACGATAAGAGGTAATCAGATCACAATGAATAAAGTTTAAATAGTGTACTTAACGCATATTACACCAACCTAGTTTCGGGGGACTTTCTCCACCTTCAGGAGTACAAAACAAACAACTTGAACGAATGTTAGATATGCACTGCACTTTATGCACTGCACTTTAAAAAATATAAGTGCATTCAATGCACTTTAAAAATAAATGATATCGGTGGAGGTAATACTTAGTAATACGTTCAGTATCCAAGGGGCTTCACAGCACATTCAAATTGTTTCTAAAAATATGTAATGGAAAGTAATAAAGCGTGAAATTCGTCAGCGAAGACAGGAGGTGCGATATGGAAAAGGGCACTGAAACTAGGGGGAGAGCCTTCCAAAATTGTGTCCCTTTCCGGTCGCACCTGAGGCTCACTATGCACATATTTAGGAAGCATATAAAACGAGCATAAAAATGAGATATGGTAATTCCAGGGTTTACGACGCACCGTTGCTCAGACGAGTGAACGTAAAATGCCGCTACAAGTACGAAACTTTTGACATTAAGTGTGTCCAGTGAAATACGGCCCCTCGAATTAGAAGAATTAAAATTTAGAGTGTTACAAGATAAAGGAAAAACTTCTGTTCTTAGTGTTTTATAGCAAAAATTTGAGATGATTCGTTCAAATGGCGCCAAAAATAAAATACTCAATAAAATATAAGATGTTGGGTACATTATTTACTATTAGAATACGAGAGGACGTCTACAATACATAAGAATTCCCATGTTCTTCACCATCTACTTTGCAATTTATAATTTGATAATACTATTATCCTAGCTCCAATAACCAATTTCCACTGATTGTGGATTTTATGTTGCATGTTTTACGTGGTAGTATGCAATATTTACTTAAAATATTAGCAGTGATAATTCTTGAAGTGTTTGGAGAAGTTGACAAGACTGAAATGAACCTGTAAGACGGAAATGTTGTTATTAAATTATTTTGTTGTTGAGGAAGGTGATATTTTCTCGTAAGATGCCTTTGATGGGATTCCATGATGTATTTGTGTTTCTCTGACGATTGAGATGTAACAATGTGCACAGACGATAATTTAGTTGATATTATTGCTGAATACAACAAATAACGTCCATATAATTAAGTATAACACGAAACGAAAACATCGAAACAATTCGTCATTCAAACATATCCCTGCCACTTGGCAAAAATGTTTACACCAGGCAGAATTTAAGAAGAAAATAAACATCAAATAGTAATATGTCGTGAATATAAACTTAATACGAATCTCGATCGTTCAATAGAACAAATCTGGCAAACTTTTTCGTATGGCACCGCTATTCCTGGCCCCAAACCACTTCAGCTCGCGCATATACACCCCATTCTGGGTTTGGAGAGGAAATGAGAGCGGAGTCAGGGGACGTCTGCCCATGCTCGCAACAGCGCCGGGCTTTCCGGGCAAGTATCTTGTACGGGCGCGGTTTGATATGCCGCCTTTATTATGCAGAAGTTTTAGCAATAGCCAAAAATTGACTACAGTAAACTGCTAAAACTAACTGAAAACAAAGGAAAACGAGTCAATTTCAATAGTGCCAGTTTGATACGACTTTTTCTTTCTTTTTAATTTAAGTTTGCACCAACATGTAGATCATTAGCGACCACTATTGGATTTAAACGTTATGTTATCCATGAGTATGAAACGATATGATGACGGGGGTGAAAGGACAAACACATACAATCATGCCCGAGGCGGGACTCGAACCCGCGACCCTTCGGTCCGAGATTGCCACGGCACTACTGGCTTAGCGATCTTGAGCACTGGGCCGGCTTGATACGACGTTATCGCAATGCTTTGTGTTCGAAGAGCATAAAAGCTCATCATCAAGCTCAAATAAAACGTTAGTGACTGGTAGCACAGTCCACAAAAGTGTTTCAGATAGAAAAGTACCTCCTACATTTTCAGTAGGCTAAGACACAGAGAGTTATTATACCCTCCATTTTCCTCATTTTATTTTGTTGATTTTACACTGCTAGTAGTATTTTGAATAAGTTCTATGAATCCAAACGTCATAATTCACACACTTTCCCTGTGTCATGGATTCGGTGAAAAAATACATGTCGTCCAAAGAAGAGTACGAACGACGTGAATTAATGCACACAAGAAGAACTGCTGCGGGAGGCAGGTACTACTACATTTCCGCAGCTCCATAAAGAACCCTCTCGCGGGAAATCAACGGGAAAGCGCGTCAATGAAGTGACTGCGAGGATGCCGAGTGCGGGTGTAACGACTCCCCTGAGCCATCTCCGGTCAATTAGTGGCCTTGTTGAGCAGAAGGTCATCCTTCGGCTGCGAACGAGCGGCGATTTTTCGTGTAGGTTACTCAGCATTCGACAAGACAAATATTAATTTCTTCAGGAATTCATTCAAGAAAAATAAACGTTACGCACACTAATTTTCAACCAAAAGTAAACAATGAAATTTTGTATTCTAAACAACTTATTTTTTTATGTAAATGTAAATGTTTTATAAATCTGCTACTTGCATAACAACGTTCCAAGGCTCTTTTGGTGTTGAATGAGGAAACATATTAATTATGTCATTAATGTGGATATTCTCTCTAAATTAAATGTAAATGCCTATTTCACAGCTAAAGTGGTAAAATATACTCGTATCTTTGTAGTACAATATACACCATTTAGGTTCAATATTAGGAAATAATTATTTTATAACGAGCTGTTGTAGTAAAGCTGCTATTAAATGTACATAAATACTAATTTGTATATTCAAATATATTTTATGTTTATTTGTATTTAAGGAAATAAGCCACTACTTCCAGTCTGAATTGTCTTTGAAGAATAATTTATCTCTAGTTATTTTCTCAGCATTTGTTCCTAATTTATTTATTAATTTACTTCATCTTACTAGCTTAACAACATTGGGAGAGATTACAGCAATCCCTAAGAGGAATATATTGCCAAAGATATACGCATTTGCGTGGCAAAATATGGGTGTACTAATGAACGTAAACATCGCATGAGAAATTCTCTACTAATATTTTCTCTAAATACAATTCTTGGAGGGAAATATTACTCTTGGCTAAAATAGTGTAAATGATTATCATAGGTAATGCGAGAGTTTTGGAAATTGTCGATAAATTCCGTGTCGCGAAGCGACGATGATTACGTATTTTGATATGTTTACGTTTTTTTAATGTAATTATTGTAATAATGTAATATTATTGTAATTAATGTAATAATTTCAATTATTACAGTGTGCATTAATCTACACTCTCTGTTCACTTATGCAACGTTGTCTTCAATGTTAAAAGCAAGGACGTTTGGTTATACATATAGCCTGCTCGTTTATACAGGATTAATGCAGTACAAATATGAATAAATGTAAAATGCTCGTAACAAAAATACGAAAGGTAGGAGTTTATTTCATTTCATTTCTGCAAAAATGTTCGCAATTTCCTGACTTGGTGTACCGTTTTCCTAATATATAGCTTCGGTCATTACAAATATTTTCAATTTTTTTCCAAACGTATTTTCCACTTTTATCGGTGATCTCTGGAGTAACGTGACGAATAACATCGCCTATTTCTTTCTCAGTTGCGTCACCAAATCTTTTTGACATTTACTTTAATAGTAAACAACGGTTTGAATGAAACAATGGAAAAAGCGCTTTATTGCATATCGATCCACGGATCGTTACATGCCACCTCCTAAGATAGATGAATCGCAGTTTGCGATTGGGCACTAAGAGGAGGTATTAATTAAAATCGGAAAAGAAAACTGATAGTTTTTGGGGAAACACTGCTCTGATTTGTTAATACTTCTTAAACACTATTGGTCTTAATTTTATGAGAGAAATAGCCCATTAAATATTGCATTAACAAATCTTGGCCATTTTCACGCTAAAACAATACCACAATTTCAGCCTTCTTCCTTTACTCGTAGATTATTAGTAATATTTTAAAATTGCATTTCTTACAAGGAATGCATTAAAACATTTACTAATAATTGGCCAAGTAATTTAAATATTCGCTTACAATCGACATATTTAGACGTAAGTATTGAACTAATGTATCTCATAATTAAAATATTTTTACGTTTTGAGTTTTTCTGCAACAATTGTAGTGATACCGAATCCATTACGGCTGCGAGCCTGAGAATTGCTCCGTGTTGCGCGACAGAGGGGTCGACGGCGGCGCCAGGGTTCTGTCAGGCCACCCGCTGGACCCGCTCCCCTAACAATTCGTCGCACCCAAGTGTCCCGCAGCCTGGGAGGTCTCCCCGTGCACGTGACACGGCAGTACTTTTCCGCGGCGCTCCTCGCCCTCCCCATCCTCCCTTGAGATTTTCGTTCCCCCCCCAGTCATTAATTTCTGCCCCTATGAGTGACATTTCAATAAACAATACTCAGTGATCGTAATAAAAAAGAAGATTTACTGATATATTATATGAAAAAAACCAAAATGGTTTAAGGATTTTAAGTACTGTTATTCTAATTAAAAAATCATACAATCATGAAAACAAAACGTAAGAGTAAGTATGGAAAACATCAAGGAAAAATTAAATTCCAGTATATTCACATTGTTTAATTTAAAACGTAAGAAAAAAAGGTTTTTCATAACAAAACAATGCAAATATTTGCTTAAGAAAAAATTCAAAACAAATGTTTTGTAAGCAATCTTTCATGAGTAGTTCTACATCAAATTAAGTTCGTGAATTAGAAAAAATCAGAAGTGAAACGACTAGGAATTTACGAACACTTGTGTGGCCTGCTCTATTAGGGCAGCCGCGCTGCGCGTAGAGGTGGCAGCGGTCCAGTGAGAGGCTTCGGCCCCATTGATCGTCCATCGCCCTCGGTCTCCGCTCCGGTCACAGCTCTCGCTCGCCCCGTTGCATGTTCGGCCTCGACCGCAAGCGCCGGCCGCTTGGCTCCATCCTGCCCTTGCATCTTGCCAGCGCCACCTACGCTCCTCCTGCCGCATCTTTCACAGTGCCATCCTCACGATACCCTCCGTCACAATCCGCCACGCAGTCTTCACCTCACCATACACTCACGTATTGGTTGGACAAATTACTTTAAATTTAGTATTTAAATACTTTGCCAAAATACTTTGCAAATAAGTATTTAAATACATACTCAAAATACATTATGTTTTGAATTGCTAAGTCCATACGTAATTAAAATACTTCAAATACTCAAAATACAATAATTTTGCATAATAATTTTCATTACAACAATAGTTTAGTCAATAACAATAAATTACTAATTGACAGTCATACATTTCTGAACAATAACTAAAAACTTTCAAATATAAATCATACTCACTTATACATCCGTTCACAAAAACAACATCAATATAAAATGATATCAAAAATATGTCTAACTCAAATAAAGGGAATTTCCTTTTAAAACGACAAGTTTTTCTAACAAGTCATCAGACAAAAAACCCCTAGTTTGTGATTGTGCAAAACCCGCAAAAGGAAAACTGTTCATGAACCGACGCTGAAAACTATAAACTAGTGTTATAAGGCGTAAATCCTTTTTTTTATTGGATACTCGTCCAGCATTTTTAATGATTTATATTAATAATTTAAAATAAAGAGAATTCAAGTTCAAGAGCGCAAAGGAGCTTCTATTTTTTTTTTTTGTAGTCCATTCACTAGCAGAATCAAACAAAAAGAAACTTCGTTATCTTCTTCATATGTATTTAAAGTATTCTAAGTATTTATTTGTTTAAATACATCCATTTTATGTATTTAAATGCATCTCTAAAATACATGTTCAAAAACTCAAAAATACAGTTTTTAAATACAATATGTTTTTAAAATACGCATTTCAAATACAAGTATTTAAATACTGCCCAAACCTGCTCACGCCCTACGAGTAGATTCCGCTGGTGCACTGTTGTCCCACTCTCGCCGCTCGCAACGCCCACATGCTGTTCACTCGCCATCCCCTCCCCTATACTATCCCCTCTATTGGCCATGTTCTCCTAGTTCTTCCATCAGCCCCTTCCCTGTTTTCGTCGTCCTCTTCTCGCCACTTGGTCAAGCCGCGCCGCGCCGCGCCGCGCCCCCTCCACCCCAGTCGCGCGGAGCGGCGTTTCCGCCTCTCGCCCCCGCCGCGCCGCACCCGCACCACGCTTCCACGCTCCCCCGCAGCGCCAAACGGCGCGCGCGACAAATCGCTCGGAACGAGCTCGGGCGCGGGGCAGGGGCCAGGGTCGGGGACCGGAGGAGGAGGCACGCACGGAAGGCGGGAGCGGGCGGTGGGGGTGGTGGAGTCGTGGAATGGGTGTAGGTGGTGGGAGGCGGATGGAGGATGACGGGGGCGGGTAGCGGGGGCAGCGCGGGGAGCCGGCGACGGGTGGCGGGAGTCTGGTGGTCATGGGAGCCGGGGCAGGTGGGCGCAGGTAAAGTGGTTGGGCGCGGTGCCAGGTAGGCGATGGCGGGGGCAGGGCGGGAGACGATGGCGGTCGCGAGTGATAGGGAAGGACGAGGCCGGTAGCCGACGGATGGAGGATGGTGGTTGGCGGGAGTGGATGGTGCGTGGTGGGAGGCGGAGACGGCAGGGGGCGTGAAGGGAGGGGAAGTGTGACTGGCGACGGGGGGTGGGGGTGGAGGAATGGGTGGCAGATGACGGATGATGGGAGCGGGGGCGAAGCGGGCGTGTGTGGTGTGTTTAGGCGATGGGGAAGGGCGCGGTGGTGGATGGCGGGGGCAGGGGCGGGGAAGGCGTGTCGGGTGATGGGGAAGAGCGCGGGCGGCGGAGAGCTGTTGCTCGAGACAGGTTGCGGGCGCGAGCGGCAAGCAACGGTTGGCAGGGGAAAGGGGCGCGCGGGCGCCGGGCGCGGCTGCGCAGGCAGGGGCTGTGGTCAGGGCGCGATCAGCTTGCGAGAAGCGCGCGGTAGCATGAGGCGGGTGCGGCGGCGCGGCTCACCGCAGGCGGCTGCCTTGCTTGCTCGATCCCACCGCTCTATGCACAATGCACGCGAGCCGCTTGTTCAACATTTACAGCTACACGATGCGCCAACGGCCAAGTTATGGAACAGCTAATCTGTGGCTAAAATCGTGCTCACATATTCACGTTAAGATGTAACCTATATCCCCCAAATTAATTTCCTTACCTGAGGAGAATATAAGACCATATTTACTTCCAGCAGATGTTCTACTAACGTATAAATCATATGTTTTGAATAAATACGTATGTTTACAATCATTTTGTTTCCCTTTTAGTCATTTCAAACATCTGGTGACTTTTTCCTATATCTAGTCAATAAACGGCGTGTAATGAACCTAAATGCACTGTGGTGTAGGTGCATTGTGGAGAGAGCGAACTGAATGTAAATATCGATTACCAAACGTATATTCCCAAATGTTGCTGAATAGCAGAGCATACGATAGATTATTTACAGAAGTTTCCATCAAAAAGTGTCACAAGTGGTTAACATCGTGAAAATTTCAAAAAGTATTTGGAGTGTAAAACAAAATGTGACTGGAAAAGTCAGTTGACAATGTTAAATAAGCTATTATTTACATTAGTTTACTAAACAAACACACTGATCCTGTAGACCTGGTCAGCATTACCAGTCAATCAGCATTTCGCAGTCACTTCCTCTTCCTCGAGACATGGAGGGCAGTGAAGGTGCACCATGTGCGAATTCAATACAGGGCATTGCAGCGCGGCCCCTGTCCGTCCGCAGGGGCTGAAACGTTTATTAAGCGTCGCAGGCGGTGCGGCGTCCAGGAGCGATGAATATTTCCGCAGCATCGCAGCTTCTGTGGCGGCGGCCAGCGCGTCCCCGCAAATCGAAATTAACTCGACGGCTCCACTGCAGCGCCTGCAGCCCCCTTTGAAGCAACCCGTCCCTCACGCCTCCCCCGTAGTCGTCCACCTCACGTCTCCGCCGCCCCCCCCTTCCAGCCCGACCCCGCCCTCGCACCCTTACCTCCACTGCCCCCTCCAGCTGCTTCTGGCTCGCCCATCCCTCGGCCGCCTCGGACGCCCGCCCGCGGCCGCCCCCACCAGCCCCAGCACGACCCGCCCGCCCCACCCACCATCGCCCGCCTCCGCCCACCCAGCCTTCCCCCCACTGCCCGCTCTAGCTGCTTCTCGCTCGCCCATCCCCTTCCCGCCTCGATCGCCCACCCTCGCCCGTCCCCACCCGCCCCGCCCACTATATAGCCCGTCCCCGCCAACCCCGTCGTATCCCCCACAGCCCGCTCCAGCTGCTTTCCGCCCGCCCCGCCCTCCACGCCCACACTCGTCCCCCGCCCGCTCCCGCCCCGCCGCCGCTGCTCGTCGCCCCCTCCCGGCCGCCCCGTCCTCCCCCGCCGCCATCACTGCCTCAATGCCACTGCCGCCGCCGGGCATCGACGAGGGAGCTGCCAGAGGGATTGTGAGTTACGAGCGCTCCGTGGGCGCGCTGCGGGCGCCCGGAGGGAGGGCAGTGCTTACCTGCAGGCTTCGAGGTGATGACATCTCGGTGGATATCGGAAGACGGGGGTGGAACGAATGAGGCATCACGTGCATTGGGAAGTCTCTTATGGCACTGCTGCACGAGACAAATGTATTGAAAAGAAAATTGATAATTTATATAGAGTACCGAGCTTTATAAATTTTAAAATAGATTCTACAAACTATATGATGATAAAACAATTATGAAATATAAAAATCAAGAAGCGGAAATTGAAAATTCTAAAACAAAATTCAGCAAACCTATAGCAAAGACTCAAATGTGTCACAATTTTTTAAAACAAAACAATTTTTTAAAATATTAATATATAAAATGTCGCAGCTCAAGAGTTTAATTCAAAATGGAAAGTTGCGAAATGTTAGTACAAGTAAATATCAATACACTTTTTATCGGTGACGTAGTAGTAGAAAGACGAAAGAAGATATTCATAAAAACAATTCACTTTTAATGCGTGTATGTGTACAGTGAATTCCCTTTTTTTAAAGGGTTTAGGACATAAACAACATATTCAAAATATGAACAGATGAACGTCTTTCTTCTTCTTCTACTATCAACAAGGAATAGGCTTCAACCTGTTCTGGTGTTCTTTTTTTTTCTTTTTGGCCAGCTGGCGTCTCTCCTTCCTTGCGAGATAAATTGACTAGCAAATAATGGCAATCTCTGATTTGGCATCCTTTCCAAATGTTCCCACCATTTCTTATGATTACTTCTTTTATCTAGCACTAGTGTGACATTTAACTGTTCTCTTATATCCAAAATCTTTTTTTTATCTAGGAGGGTGTGTCCTAGAGTACTTTTTAAAAGTTTCATTTCAGCCTTCTGAATTCTACTTTTATCTCTTTCCAAGATTATTTTTCATTCACTACCATACAAAAGTACATTAACAACAATAGTAATAATGAACTTTATACGTGTATCATTACGCGTTTAATTTGTCAAATTACTCTGAATATTTCCACATATATTTCTAAACTTATTAATGCATCTTCGAAATCCAAATCTTTTCATAAATAATGTAGCATCCTAGGTACTTTATATACCTAAAATTCTTTAGTTGTAAACTTTTGTTGTCAATTACAATTCTTTGTTCTAACTGGGAATTTGCCTTTAAGAGGACATTGTTTCTGTTTTTCCATTAATGTCTTTAAAACCCTTTCTTCTACTTTTCGACTAGCTTTCATTATCAGCATTGAATGCACGCCAAAGCCGTCTTCTAAGTACACGGAGGCTCCAATGCCTAAATTTCCGTCTCCGTCAAACGCCAACTTCCGGGAACATTGAGAGCGCGCAGAGACACGCGTAGGGCGAGGGAGCACGAGGCAGAAGCCAAAGCGCTGCGCCCAAGTCCTGCGCCCTCGCAGCCTCTCCGCAAACGCGCGAAGAATCAAAATGTCACAACAAAATGTTAAAGCAATTTTTAAAATACCGGAGCCGGAAAGTTTAAAAAAAAATGGAATGTTCCGGAATGTAAATACAAGTAAAGATCAATACACTCGCAGTCGGCGACTTATTAGTAGAAAGATGAAAATAAGAAATGCGTAAGATATTCACAGAAACAATCCACTTTCATTGCTTATACGTACACAATGAATTTTCTTTTTTCCGGGTTTAGACATATACAAAATTGCAGCCAAATATGAGTGGATTAATGTCTTTAAAACCCTTATTTATACACTTCGACTAGCTTTCGTGAGCGGCATTTAATGCACACCAAAGCCGCCTTCCAAGTGCAGGGAGGCTCCAATGCCTCAATTTTCCGTCTCCGCCGAGCGCCAAGTGCCAGGAAGATTCAGAGCGCGCCGCGCGTGGGGCGAGGGAGCGCTGAGTCGAAGTCGGCGCCCTCGCATCCTCTCCGCACACGCGCCAGGCGGCGGCGGCGGCGGCGGATCAAGGGCGCGCGTGGCGGCGACGCGCGCGGTGACAGACGGCCGCCATCGGCGGAGGCGCGCCCGCGCTTACTTAACGTAATTAAATTCTGGCGGTGGGCGGCGCCGGGGGAGGCGCGGCAAGTGCGCGACTGAGGAAATGGAGTCGAAGGGAGACGGGGATTCGCAGGGCGATATGCTCGGGGACCTCAGGTCGGTGGATGGAGCAGTAAAGGAAAACTACTTGGGACGAATACGTGGACTGGTGTGGTAAACGCGAATAGGTAACGAAGGAATGCGGGCGCGGTGAGAATAGGAGACGGTTGCACGCAGTGGGAGGTCGTGGGATGATGTTGAAAGAAGACCGGAATCTGGAGAGTGATTTTTCCGTGCAGCCCAGGTCGGTGGGGCGAATGGTAAAGGCCGGGAAGGGAAAACTACTTGGGAGGAACAGATGGGCAGTTGTGGCGGAAATGAATTGCGGTAGTCGCGAATAGGCAGGGAAGGACTGCGAGCAGAGTGAGAATAGAAAATGGCAGCACGCAGCGGGAGGTCGTGGGATGGTGTGGAAGACGGGGATTCGGAGGGTGATACGCGCGCGGACCTCAGGTCGGTGGAAGCAACGGCAAAGGCGGGCAAGGGAAGACACTTGGGAGAAACAGAAGGACACGTGTGTCAGAAATGAATAGCGGTAGATGCGGATAGGTTGTGAAGGAATGCGGGCGCAGTGAGAATAGGAGTCTGTAGCACGCAATGGGACGTAGCAGAATGGCGTCGAAGGGAGAAGTGATGTGTGCGGGGACCTCAGGTCGGTGGATGGAATGACGAAGGGGAGAAACGGAAACCTACTAGGGAGAAATAGATGGACAGGTGAGGCGGAAATGAATTACCGAAGACGCAGATAGGCAGGGAAGGAGTGCGGATGCAGTGAGAATAGGAAACGGCGGCAGTCAGCAGAAAGCGGCGTGAATGAGCTGTGGGTGTCACAGTGATGGACGCTGAGGCAGGAGGGGCAGGGCGTCGCTAGAGGAGACACGACGCGGCAAGGGAATCCTGCTGAAAGGGGACGTTCCAGATGGTGTAGGCGGGGCCGGCGGGGACGGGCGAGGAGAACGCGATCGCTGAATTGGAATTTCCGCGGGAAAGGAAACGTCTGCGAGATGCAGGCTTCGGAGGAAGGTACGAGTCCAAAGATGACCGGCGACATTGTATAAAGATGAGGTTCCCTTCAGGAGGTGCGAACAAAGGAGGGGGCCGAGTGCATGGCCGATGCGTGTCCCGGGTGAATGAGACTTTCTGCAGAGCAGCGCCGGCGGAACGCACGGACAACCGATTCCTCGCGAACATGCAAGATGGAGGTCGCTGATCTCGTAATAGACTTATGGGATGAAATGTGCTAAATATACAAGAAACTCAGAGTACTTCAAGTTTTTATTAAGTAGTTGCGTGTTAAATGTTTCAGGGTACAACTTCTGGTGATTCGTAGTCTCTGTACCGAACATATATCAGTAGTGGTACACACGTCATCAGAGTATCTCAAATTTTAATACCGGAATCATTTGCAAATTAATGTTCAGTTCGAGTGAAATAATAGACTCTCTAAGAAACCATTTTTTTCGAACCTTCCACGAATAAATGAGACTTTTTACGAGAGTAAAAACGTTTCGTATTTGGAAGTTGCATGAATATTTTTTATCTCAATACCGTGAATTGTAATGATCAATCTAATTTGAAATTGTGAATAAAAATATTTACGATAAAAATAAGCCGTTAGCCATTGGACGTCTTTTCCTTATTGAATTTGAAGCTCATTCGCAAATACTTCTAATTACCTATTATTTAACTGTATTTAAGTAAAACAAACACTTTAACTTCATTTTATCATGGTAAACATTTTGCATCAATGTTATATTTTCTTTTTTTTAAAAATGGCAATCCGCAGAACACTGAAACTTCTTCTCTTGGTGTTATTATTTAACAACGAGACCTACACATACTTTTTAAAAGTGCATATCATTTTAAAATTGAGGAACATATTGCATTTGGAATTAATCATTTGACATTATGGTTGGAGGTGTAGTACAGGATGTAAAAATATTTGAACATTAGCAATTTCAAAATAAAATTCAGACGTTTTAATGAAATCGGAAGTATACCATATTTTAGATTAGATTAGATTAGATTTATTATTAATTCTGCAATGAAGTATCATTACTTGGTGGCAGAATATTTAAATTACAAGAGAGTACTTGATTTAGAAAAAAAATAAACAAACAATAATTAAGAATAATGGTACATAATTTCATAGCGCAAACCTTACTCCAATTCATTTTACTCCACTTCCCTTCAGTTCACTTCACTGCACTGCACTTCACAACACTTAACTGATATGCATCTCTTTCGCATTTCTTTCCCTCCACTACACAACACTGCACTGCACTGCACTGCACTACACGAATATAAATAATAATAATAATAATAATAATAATAATAATAATAATAATAATAAGGACAATACTACTACAACTACTACTAATAATAACAATTAGACAAATTACTTAATAGGAAATTCTACTTATTTAACAGTAGAAACTTAACAATAATACAATGACATAAAATATAGATGAATAGCTAGGAAACTAATTTATTTTTAAATTTTCTCAGGTTTTGAGGAAAGGGTTCAAAGATTGTCGCAGGCAAACTGTTCCAGTCTCTAATAGTTCTGTTTGTGAATGAAAATTTCCCAACATCCGTTTTCTGCATTCTTGTCTTAATTTTGTGCATGTGATTCGCTCTACCGAAGTAAGTAGGTTTTCCTAGACGACGATTAATTTCACCCCAAGCAGGATAACCTTTGTATGCTTTGTACATAGCACAGAGTCGCAACTTAATCCGCCTTTTTTCGAGTGACTCCCATGCACCTTTATTTTTTGTACCCCTGAAAGTGAATTTTAATGCTCTGCGCTGGAGCCTTTCTAGATTATCTTGCTGCGATATTCTGTACGGGTCCCAGCATACCGCGCCGTATTCTAACACGGGTCGCACTAGTGACATATAAGCTAATTCTTTACTTTTCACCGTACTCCTCTTTAGAATCCGCATAACGAAATGTAAAGATCTCCAGGCTTTCCCTACAACGAAATTTACTTGATTTTCCCAACTCAATTTACTGTCTAACTGTATTCCTAAATATTTGCAAGATGTAACTGTAGGTATGACATTGTTATTCAATTTGTACACTGTTTCACCATAACATCGACCCCTACCAAACGTGATGGCTTTGCTCTTCGAACTGTTTATTTCCATGCCGTTTGTTTCTGCCCAGGAGTGTAATTTGTCTGTGTCTCGCTGCAAAATATCTACATCGTCCTCTGATTTGATAACCCGATAGATGATACAGTCATCGGCGTATATACAGGCATCGGCATATTTATCAATACTCTCCCCCTATTCGAACAAAACATTGCAACAAACAATTTACAGTTATTTTTTAGAATTCTTTACTAATATCACAAGGGCTTCATGTAAAGTACCCCCACTAACACACAAAATCGCACAGTAAAAATCACACAATAAAAATACATACAATAAAAATCAAAATATCTTAATGATCTCCGTAAAGGAAATACTATATGTTATTCCCCACATATTTACAAAGTTTCATAATGTAACAGAGTTATGTGTGACGCCTAATCTTCCAGACATCCACAATGCTGATTTTCGGATGCAAAATTGCATCGCGACCTGCACCGACTTTAACCATCTTTAGAAAAGTACTAATTGACAACCACGTCGTGAGTGCGAAGTTACAGCTCAAAAGAATCTTGAACATTAATTTTAAGAACGAAAATTAGAGATAGGATTATTGAGGTAATTGAAATACACCGAATGGTAAAGGAAGGAAAGGCAAAAAGGCATGTCAATCGTTACGTTCCGTGATAATGCAGAGAATACGCGGTAATGACTGCCTGAAGAAAATAATTAACGCAATGAAACGTATATAACGTCACAGTTTTGTATTCACTTGACTGTTTGGTCGTTAATCAAAATAAAGCAAATTTCCATACGACAGCGTAAGTAGGTTCACATTAATACGGGATGCAATTAAAAGATAATATTTCTGAAACTAAGTAAAGTAATGACAACTCATTTTTAATGCTCTCATTCGTAATTAGAATTAATTATTCGTCATTGGCTGATGGACATAATTCATGGGTAAATAATGTTTACTTTTCATTAATTCCTGGCCCGGTCTAGTCTCCACCGCTGCGTCTGCAAGGCGGGTTGCTACTCTGTAATGCGGGTTGCGTCGGCGATAGCTTCAGGGAAGACACCCTCTTCCGCAGAAAATTATAAGAGGTACACAAACTAATGAGACAGCTTTGAATGTTCCTGTTTGAAGAAGACTGGCAATTTATTTTAACATGAAAAGTATTTTAAACTTTTGGTTAGTAAATTGTGCGGAAGGCTTTCAAAAAGTTAGAATGTCATGTCGAGCTAGAGAAACCAAGTGAAAGGAATGACAAACTTCGTATTTGAATGAACAAAATGTTAAAATTATAGAATAATAGCATTATTACTGCGAATAAGCAAGCATATTTCACTAATGTCAACTAGAAATGTATCAACAGGTAAGAATGACACGTTTAACTACAGATCTTGATACAACAAAGTTCACAGTAGGAAGGCCCGATAGTCACAGCAAACCAAAAATTGGTGAAATTAACTGTGGCCCTTGTTTCATAAAGGTTGTGAGAGGAAAATATTTCATTTTTCTACTCAGTGAATGGTTTTGAGAACTAACTTATTTTTGTCAAATAAGAAACGGAATTACCTAAACCTCAATGAGTCTGATGTAGCAACTCAATTATATAAATATACCGTTTGGCGTTCGCAAAATCCAATTGATTGATGTCCCTTAAAATACGCTTTCACCCGAACAGAACTACAAGTGCACGGGCGCATAGCAATAGATATATCAATATATGTATCATAAAATAATGCCATTTTATTGATGAAAAAATTCCATATCCATTACCGTTAGCTACTCAGATCCTGTCCCAGAACCACTTAGAAACAGTGAATA
This sequence comes from Acheta domesticus, assembly GCA_031308135.1. Lineage (NCBI taxonomy): Eukaryota > Metazoa > Arthropoda > Insecta > Orthoptera > Gryllidae > Acheta > Acheta domesticus. Next base: position 241,858,204 of record JAHLJT010009436.1, read on the forward strand.
CCAAACACTGCTCACACCGGACTTTCAACATACCATTCCGTGTATCAAACTCGGTGTTGGGTAGGTTGCAACATATTCACCAGGTTTTTTCCTGTGCAACATTTCGTAAATACTCGTATTACACATACACATACATATTGCTTTCTTCCGGTCGCCGCACGAACACCGCTCGTTCCCCAACGTTGTTCCCCCTCGACAAGCCATCACCCGCAGGCGGCGTGCGACCAGGCGTCCCCCCGGCGCGTGTGCCATCCGGCGTCCCCTCACCTCCCCCCCCCAACGCCCCGCAGCAGCGCTCGCCGCACCCGGGCAGATTCACGCGGAAAATTATTCATTTTTCGCGCATTTTCCAGGCGCCTACGCGCCCCTGCCCGCCGCCACCGTCCTGATGCAACTTTCATGCGGCAGCGGGGGTCTCCGCGCGTGGCTCTTGGCGAAACTCTCTTCTCGCTAACCCCCCCTCTCCCCGCTCTACACCACTTGCCCTTCCTTCTCCGCCTTCTCCTACCCCCCCCTCCGCCGTGTTCGAGGGAGAGTGGGCCTTAGCTACACGCACAGTTTGCTGCGACAACAGTAAACAAGCGGAACGCGGGAGAGCGCAACCTGTTTGGAGGTAAGCTAAAACCACAGACGCTGCTCTCCGGATGGGGGGGGGGGAGGAGCGAGAGAGCTAAAACCTGCCGTGAAGCCGAGTAAGGTGGAAAATATGAATCTACCTTCAACTTTGCACGATAATGGGAGTTGTATGTTGTGCCCTAGAACGCAGAATTTCTTAAGCATCAAGTGTAATACTCCATATTACTTTTCAGAGGGTTGCAATGACAATTTTGGTTAATATTTTTATTCGTTATATATGAATAGTTACATGATAATGAAGGATGCGTTTCCAAAATTATACCAACTGTTATATTCTAATTATACATTTGGATAATTACACGGCTAAGAAGTATAATGAAAACAATAGAGGAGATGTCGCAGAAAAAAGTGTCAAACACAGAAAAAATAAATGTGTGGCAAAATATGGTTATTGAAAATTGTACACAAATATACATTATGTGAATGGATTTTTTATAAGGTATTAGAATAGAGATGAAAAGTATATGTCGACAGAAACACGAGCTCTATTCAGTGCCAAAAATTTCAAAGTAAATTCAAGTTCATTAATATTGAACATGCAGAAACGGTTCACAAAACTTCTCTTCAATATTTGCATTAGTATAAAAGCGTATAGAAGAGTATTAACAGTACTGCAAGTTTTTGCAAACTGAATGTACACAAAGAAGAAAGACTAGTTATTGGACTGGAATGGTTATTCTACTTCTACTCGCTCTCGAAATACTAAGTAACGTGCGAATCACTCCAAATATAGACAACTGTTCCAATAGTGATCTAAGCTACATATAATTTCTCAGAATTCAAAAATGAATTTAATTTCAATAAATTATATACATTGCAATGGATTTTGTACTTATGGCGACATTTTCTCACATGGCTCATCGACAGGTAAGAATTCTTGACACTAAAATAAAATGCTTTGAATTTTTATCATTATAAACAAATAAGGAGAAATACTTCTGTATACATTAATTACAACAACTAACAACGTGTTATGTAAACAAAATAAATATAAAATATATTTTTTGTGAAAAAATAATATCGCTTTCATGGTAGTTTATTTTCGTTTAGTAATTCCAGTAATTATTTAATAATTTATATTTGCATCTATAATTCACAAAGTATTTTCCTTTTTTAATGTTTTTTCTTTAATATTTATTCATTTTAGAATGTAATCATTTATAAAAGGGTAGTTCTCCATTAATTTGTTAAGAACATTTATTAGGATGAATTGAAATGGCAATATTCGCGAAATCAGTATTAATTGTGAATACTGAGTGGCAAAATAAAACAATTTTTTGCAAGGTG